>JAWZSU010000100.1:0-21551 GCA_038380795.1 Pyrocephalus nanus
ACTGGAGGAGCACTGGGAGGCACTGGGTGGTACTGGGAGGCACTGGGAGGGGTATGGGGGAGCACTGGGAGGCACTGGAGGAGCACTGGGAGGCACTGGGTGGTACTGGGTGGTAGTGGAGGAGCACTGGGAGGCACTGGGAGGCACTGGAAGGCACTGGAGGAGCACTGGGAGGCACTGGGAGGTACTGGGAGGCACTGGAAGAGTACTAGAGGAGCACTGGGAGGCACTGGGTGGAGCACTGGAAGGCACTGGGAGGCACTGGGAGGGGTATGGGGGAGCACTGGGAGGTACTGGAGGAGCACTGGGAGGCACTGGGTGGTACTGGGAGGCACTGGGAGGGGTATGGGGGAGCACTGGGAGGCACTGGGAGGCACTGGGAGGTACTGGGTGGAGCACTGGGAGGCACTGGGAGGCACTGGGAGGCACTGGAAGAGCACTAGAGGAGCACTGGGAGGCACTGGGATGTACTGAGTGGTACTGGAGGAGCACTGGGAGGCACTGGGAGGGGTATGGGGGAGCACTGGGAGGCACTGGGAGGCACTGGGAGGTACTGGGTGGTACTGGGTGGAGCACTGGGAGGCACTGGGAGGCACTGGGAGGCACTGGAAGGCACTGGGAGGGGTATGGGGGAGCACTGGGAGGCACTGGGATGTACTGAGTGGTACTGGAGGAGCACTGGGAGGCACTGGGAAGCACTGGGAGGGGTATGGGGGAGCACTGGGAGGCACTGGGAGGCACTGGGAGGTACTGGGAGCTCCCAGAGCACCCCGGGGCCCCCCCTGACCCCCCCTCCCCCCCCCGTGTCCCCCCCAGTGACCAAAACCAACCTGTCGGTGCACGAGGACAAGAACCGCGTGCCCTACGTCAAGGTGGGGGAGGGGACACCCTGGGGACACCCCGGGGACACCCCGGGGGGGGGAGGGGCCAGGTCCGACCCCCCCTGACCCCCCCGGCCCCCCTGACCCCCCCGACCCCCCCAGGGCTGCACCGAGCGCTTCGTGTCCAGCCCCGAGGAGATCCTGGACGTGATCGACGAGGGCAAATCCAACCGGCACGTGGCTGTCACCAGTGAGGGACAGGGGGGGGACAGGGGGGACATGGGGGACACGGGGGACATGGGGGACATGGGGGACATGGGGGACACGGGGGACATGGGGGACATGGGGGACATGGGGGACACGGGGGACATGGGGGACATGGGGGACATGGGGGACACGGGGGACATGGGGGGGCTGAGGGGGACACAGGGGGGACGGGGGGGGACACGGGGGGACACGGGGGGACACGGGGGGCTGTGACATCCAACCGGCACGTGGCTGTCACCAGTGAGGGACGGGGGGGGACATGGGGGACATGGGGGACACGGGGGACACGGGGGACACGGGGGACATGGGGGGGACATGGGGGGACACGGGGGGACACGGGGGGCTGTGACATCCAACCGGCACGTGGCTGTCACCAGTGAGGGACATGGGGGGGACAGGGGGGACACGGGGGACACGGGGGACATGGGGGACACGGGGGACATGGGGGACACGGGGGACATGGGGGACACGGGGGACATGGGGGACATGGGGGGGGCTGAGGGGGACACAGGGGGGACAGGGGGGACATGGGGGACACGGGGGGACACGGGGGGACACGGGGGGACACGGGGGACATGGGGGACACAGGGGACATGTGGGGCTATGACATCCAACTGGCACGTGGCTGTCACCAGTGAGGGACGGGGGGGACACGGGGGACATGGGGGACATGGGGGGACACAGGGGGACACGGGGGACACAGGGGACATGGGGGGGACATGGGGGACATGGGGGGACACAGGGGGACACGGGGGGCTATGACATCCAACTGGCACGTGGCTGTCACCAGTGAGGGACATGGGGGGGGACACGGGGGACATGGGGGGTCTGTGACATCCAACCGGCACGTGGCTGTCACCAGTGAGGGACGGGGGGGACAGGGGGGACATGGGGGGACACGGGGGGACATGGGGGGGCTGGGGGGACACGGGGGGGCTGGGGGGACATGGGGGGACATGGGGGGGCTGGGGGGACACGGGGGGACACGGGGGACATGAGGGGACACGGGACATGCGGGGACATGGGGGGGACACGGGGGGACATGGAGGTCCCTGGGGTGCTGGAAGGTTCGGGGGGAGGTCCCCAGAGCCTTCTGGGGGTCCCCGGAGCGCTGCGGGAGTCCCTTGGATGCCCCGGGGGTCCCTGGGGCATTCTGGGGGTCCCTGGGGCCCCACGGGGGTCCCGGGGGTGCTGTCAGGACCTTGGGGTGCCGCGGGGGTCCCCGGGACTTTCTGGGGGTCCCGGGGGTGCTGCGGGAGCCGCTGGGCTGATGGGGGGTCCCTGTGGGGGGAGTGTCCCGTTTGGGGGTGTCAGGGGGTCTCTGGGGGGGTGTTGATGTTTTGGGGTGTGGGGGTCTCTCCGGGGGGGGGGTGTTGATGTTTTTGGGGTGTGGGGGTCTCTCCCCATGAGGGATGTTGATGTTTTGGGGTGCTGTTGTCTCTCCCCATGGGGGATGTTGATGTTTTTGGGGTGTAGGGGTTTCTCCGGGAGGGGTGTTGATGTTTTGGGGTGTGCGGGGTCTCTCCATGAGGGATGCTGATATTTTGAGGTGTGTGGGGTCTCTTCGTGGGGTGTCCACCGTTTTGGGGTGTGTGGGGTCTCTCCGTGAGGGATGTTGATGTTTTGGGGTGCTGTTGTCTCTCTCTGTGAGGGATGTTGATGTTTTGGGGTGCTGTTGTCTCTCTCTGTGAGGGATGTTGATGTTTTGGGGTGCTGTTGTCTCTCTCTGTGAGGGATGTTGATGTTTTGGGGTGCTGTTGTCTCTCTCTGTGAGGGATGTTGATGTTTTGGGGTGTGGGAGTCTCTCTGTGGGGGTTGTTGATGTTTTGGGGTGTGTGGGGGTCTCTCCGGGGGGTGTGTGTTGATATTTTGGGGTTTGGGGGTCTCTCCGGGGGTGTCCCCTGTTTTAGGGTGTGTGTGGGGTCTCTCCGGGGGGTGTCCCCTGTTTTGGGGTGTGTGGGGGTCTCTCCGGGGGGTGTGTGTTGATATTTTGGGGTTTGGGGGTCTCTCCGGGGGTGTCCCCTGTTTTAGGGTGTGTGTGGGGTCTCTCCGGGGGTGTCCCCTGTTTTTGGGGTGTGTGTGGGGTCTCTCGGGGGGTGTCCCCCGTTTTGGGGTGTGTGTGGGGTCTCTCCGGGGGGGTTGTGTTGATATTTTGGGGTGTGTATGGGGTCTCTCCGGGAGGTTGTTGATATTTTGGGGTGTGTGTGGGGTCTCTCGGGGGTGTCCCCTCCCGCGGTGCCCCAATGTGTGCCGTGCCCGCAGACATGAACGAGCACAGCTCCCGCAGCCACAGCATCTTCCTCATCCACATCAAGCAGGAGAACGTGGAGACCGAGCAGAAACTCAGCGGGAAACTCTACCTGGTGGACCTGGCGGGCAGCGAGAAGGTGGGGGGACCCCGGGGATGGGGGGACCCCGGGGATGGGGGGGACCCCGGGGATGGGGGGACCCCGGGGATGGGGGGACCCCTGGGGATGGGGGGACCCCAGGGATGGGGGGACCCCCGGGGATGGGGGGACCCTGGGGATGGGGGGACCCCCGGGGATGGGGGGGACCCCGGGGATGGGGGGGACCCTGGGGATGGGGGGACCCTGGGGATGGGGGGGACCCTGGGGGCTGGGGGGGACCCCAAACACTGAGGGGGACCCCAAACACTGAGGGGAACCCCCGGGGATGGGGGGACCCCAAACACTGAGGGGGACCCCAAACATTGAGGGGGACCCCAAACACTGAGGGGGACCCCGGGAATGGGGGGGACCCCAAACACTGAGGGGGACCCCAAACACTGAGGGGGACCCCAAACACTGAGGGGAACCCCAGGGCTGAGGGGGGACCCCAAACACTGAGGGGGACCCCAAACATTGAGGGGGACCCCAAACACTGAGGGGGACCCCAAACATTGAGGGGGACCCCAAACACTGAGGGGAACCCCAGGGCTGAGGGGGGACCCCAAACACTGAGGGGGACCCCAAACATTGAGGGGGACCCCAAACACTGAGGGGAACCCCAGGGCTGAGGGGGGACCCCAAACACTGAGGGGGACCCCGGGAATGGGGGGGACCCCAAACACTGAGGGGGACCCCAAACACCGAGGGGCACCCCGAGGGTTGGGGGGGATGATCCCAAACACTGGGGGGGACCCCAAAGACTGGGGGGGTTCCCCGAGGATTGGGGGGGACCACAAAGATTTAGGGGGACCCCAAACACTGGGAAGGACCCCAAACACTGAGGGGACCCCCGGGGCTGGGGGCATCTCGAGGGCCGGGGGGGGACCCCAAATACTGAGGGGGACCCCAAGGGCGGGGGGGGGACCACAAAGATTTGGGGGGGACACCAAAGGTCAGGAAGACCCCAAAGGTGGGGAGGGACCCCAGAATGGGGAGACTGGGTTGGGCTACGGGGAACTGGGAGGGCACTGAGGGGGCACTGGGAGGGCGCTGGGGACACTGGAGGGGCACTGGGAGGGCACTGAGGGGGCACTGGGAGGGCACTGAGGGGGCACTGGGAGGGCACTGAGAGGGCACTGGGGACACTGGGAGGGCTCTGGGGGGGCACTGGGAGGGCACTGGGGGGGCACTGGGGACACTGGTGGGGATGATGTCCCCAAGGGGAACCTCAGGGGGTTGTCCTGGGGGTCCATGAGGTACTGGGGGACACTGGGGCACATTCCGGGAGGGGGGGGCGTTCTGGGGGATTTATGGGGCCATTGGAGTTCCCATTGGGAAGACACACGGGGGTCTTCAGGGTCGAGGGGGGTCTCTGGGTGGGGGGTGCCTGCCTTTGGGGTCTCTGGGGGTCTCTGGGTGGGGGTGCCTGGCTTTGGGGTCTCTGGGGGTCCCTGGGTGGGGGGTGCCTGGCTTTGGGGTCTCTGGGGGTCTCTGGGTGGGGGTGCCTGGCTTTGGGGTCTCTGGGGGTCCCTGGGTGGGGGGTGCCTGGCTTTGGGGTCTCTGGGGGTCTCTGGGGGTCTCTGGGTGGGGGGTGCCTGGCTTTGGGGTCTCTGGGGGTCCCTGGGTGGGGGGTGCCTGGCTTTGGGGTCTCTGGGGGTCCCTGGGTGGGGGGTGCCTGGCTTTGGGGTCTCTGGGTGGGGGGTGCCTGGCTTTGGGGTCTCTGGGGGTCTCTGGGGGTCTCTGGGGGTCTCTGGGTGGGGGGTGCCTGGCTTTGGGGTCTCTGGGGGTCTCTGGGTAGGGGTGCCTGGCTTTGGGGTCTCTGGGGGTCTCTGGGGGTCCCTGGGTGGTGACACCCTCAGCTCGGGGGTCTCAGTGGATGGGGGGGGTCCTGGGCTCGGGGTGTCCCCGGAGGGGTCTCTGGGGTGAGGGACCCCACGGGGGGTTCCTGAGCCCCCTCCCCAAATTCCCCCCAGGTGAGCAAGACGGGGGCCGAGGGGGCCGTGCTGGACGAGGCCAAAAACATCAACAAGTCCCTGTCGGCGCTGGGCAACGTCATCTCCGCGCTGGCCGAGGGCACGGTGAGACCCCCGAGTGTGTCACCCCTGGGGGGGGGGGACACCCCCTGAGACCCCCGCGTGTGTCCCCTGGGGGGGGGACATCCCTGAGCCCCCCGCGTGTGTGCCCTGGGGTGGGGACACCCCCTGAGCCCCCCGTGTGTGTCCCCTGGGGGTGGGGACACCCCCTGAGCCCCCCGTGTGTCCCCCCTGAGCCCCCCGTGTGTGTCCCCTGGGGGTGGGGACACCCCCTGAGCCCCCCGTGTGTGTCCCCTGGGGGTGGGGACACCCCCTGAGCCCCCCCTGAGCCCCCCGTGTGTCCCCTGGGGTGGGGACACCCCCTGAGCCCCCCGTGTGTGTCCCCTGGGGGTGGGGACACCCCCTGAGCCCCCCCTGAGCCCCCCGTGTGTCCCCTGGGGTGGGGACACCCCCTGAGCCCCCCGTGTGTGTCCCCTGGGGGTGGGGACACCCCCTGAGCCCCCGCGTGTCCCCTCGTGGGTTGGGACACCCCCTAAGCCCCCCTCGTGTGTCCCCGTGTGTCCCCTCGTGGGTGGGGACACCCCCTGAGCCCCCCGCGTGTCCCCTGGGGTGGGGACACCCCCTGAGCCCCCCGTGTGTCCCCCCTGAGCCCCCCGTGTGTCCCCTGGGGGTGGGGACACCCCCTGAGCCCCCCGTGTGTCCCCCCTGAGCCCCCCGTGTCCCCCCCGGGGGTCTCGGGGGGGTTCCCTCGCTGTCCCCGCTCCCCCCATGTGTGTGTCCCCCCCTCGAGGGGGGGGTCCTGTGTCCCCCCCTCCCCCGCTGACGCCCCTCCCCCCGCAGAAGGCGTACGTGCCCTATCGCGACAGCAAAATGACGCGGATCCTGCAGGACTCGCTGGGCGGGAACTGCCGCACCACGATGTTCATCTGCTGCTCCCCCTCCAGCTACAACGACGCCGAGACCAAATCCACGCTCATGTTCGGCCAGAGGTGGGGGCTGGGGGGGTTAAAGGGGGGGTTCTGACCCCCCTGCACCCACTTGACCCCCCTTGACCCCTCTGAGCCCCCCTGCACCTCCCCTGCACACCCCCCAAATCCACGCTTGTATTCAGCCAGAGTTGGGGGCCTGGGGGGGCAAAGGGGGGGTTCTGACCCCCTGCACCCACCTGACCCCCCCCTGGGCCCCCTGGACCCCTCTGCCCCCCCTGCACCCCCCTGAGCCCCCCCAAATCCACGCTTCTGTTCAGCCAGAGGTGGGGGCTGGGGGGGGTCAAAGGGGGGGTTCTGATCCCCCTGCACCCACCTGACCCCCCCTTGAACTCATCTAACCCCCCCGGGCCCCCTGTACCCCTCTGACCCCCCCTGCACCCACCTGACCCCCCTTGAACTCATCTAACCCCCCCGCACCCCAACACACCCCAAAGTGCCCATGGCACCCCAAATTGCACCCCCTGAGCCCCCCCAAACTGCACCCCAAGAGCACCCACTGCCCCCCAACTGCCCCCCAACTGCCCCCCCGAGACACAGGACAGGAGGGGGGGGAGGGTGAACCCCCAGCCGGGGGGGTCTGTGATGATCCGGGGGGCACTGGGGGGTCCCAGTTTGGGGTCTGTGCTGAGGGGGTCCCAGTTTGGGGTCCATGATGCCCGGAGGGTCCCAGTTTGGGGTCCATGGTGAGGGGGTCCCAGTTTGGGGTCTGTGCTGAGGGGGTCCCAGTTTGGGGTCCATGATGCCCGGAGGGTCCCAGTTTGGGGTCCATGCTGAGGGGGTCCCATTTTGGGGTCCATGGTGAGGGGGGTCCCAGTTTGGGGTCCATGGTGAGGGGGGTCCCAGTTTGGGGTCGGTGCTGAGGGGGTCCCATTTTGGGGTCGGTGCTGAGGGGGTCCCAGTTTGGGGTCTGTGATGCCCGGAGGATCCCAGTTTGAGGTCCATGGTGAGGGGGTCCCAGTTTGGGGTCTGTGGTGAGGGGGGGGGTCCCAGTTTGGGGTCCATGGTGAGGGGGTCCCAGTTTGGGGTCGGTGCTGAGGGGGTCCCAGTTTGGGGTCCATGCTGAGGGGGTCCCAGTTTGGGGTCTGTGGTGCTCGGGGGTCCCAGTTTGGGGTCTGTAGTGCCCGGGGGGTCCCATTTTGGGGTCGGTGCTGAGGGGGTCCCATTTTGGGGTCGGTGCTGAGGGGGTCCCATTTTGGGGTCGGTGCTGAGGGGGTCCCGCCGCCGGCGCCCCCAGGGCCAAGACCATCAAGAACACGGCGTCGGTGAACCTGGAGCTCACGGCAGAGCAGTGGAAGAAGAAGTTCGAGAAGGAGAAGGAGAAGAACAAAGCGCTGAGAGAGACCCTGGCCCGGCTGGAGGCGGAGCTGAACCGATGGAGGAGCGGTGAGGGCTCCCCGAAAATGGGGGGGCTCCCCGAGACTGGGGGGGGTCCCCGAAACTGGGGGGATTCCCGAAACTGGGGGGATTCCCGAAACTGGGGGGATTCCCGAAATTGGGGGGGGGTCCCCGAGACTGGGGGGAGGGTCCCCGAAACGAGGGGGGATTCCCAAGACTGGAGGGGATTCCCGAAACTGGGGGGGGGCTCCCCGAAACTGGGGGGGCTCCCCGAAATTGGGGGGGGTCCCCGAGACTGGGGGGGCTCCCCGAAATGGGGGGGTGGGCTCCCCGAGACTGGGGGGGATTCCCGAAACTGGGGGGGGCTCCCCGAAATGGGGGGGGGCTTCCCGAAACGGGGGGGAGCTCCCCGAGACTGGAGGGGATTCCCAAAACTGGGGGGGGTCCCCGAGACCGGGGGGAGCTTCCCAAGACTGAGGGGGGCTTCCCGAAACGGGGGGGGGCTCCCCGAGACTGGGGGGGATTCCCGAAACTGGGGGGGCTCCCCGAAACTGGGGGGCTCCCCGAGACTGGAGAGGATTCCCAAAATTGGGAGGGGTCCCCGAGACCGGAGGGAGCTTCCCGAGACCGAGGGGGGCGTCCCGAGAGTGGGGACGGGGCTCCCCGAAACTGGGGGGGCTTCCCGGAACGGGGGGGGAGCTCCCCGAGACTGTCGAGGGCACCCCTAGATTGAGGGGCACCCCATGTCTGGGAGGGGCACCCCGAGTAAGGGGGAGGACCCCAATAAAGGGGGGGACCCCAAGGTTTGTGGTGGGACCCCATCTGGGGCCGGCAGTGTCCCCTGGGGGGGCTGAGCCTCTGGGGGAGCCCTGAGGGGCACCCACAGTCCTGGGGGACCCCCGAGACCCCCGGGGGGACCCCCGAGACCCCCGATGGGGGCACTGAGGCCACGCCCCCCCCCAGGCGAGGCGGTGCCCGAGACGGAGCAGCTGAACGAGGGGGAGACCGGGCCGGGGGAGGGGCCGGGGGAGGGCCCGGGGGGACCCCCCGAGGAGCCCCCCCTGAACGACAACAGCTCCTCCATCGTCATCCACATCTCGGACGAGGAGCGGCGCAAGTACGAGGAGGAGATCAGGAAGCTCTACAAGCAGCTGGATGACAAGGTGGGCACCCCCAGACCCCCCCCACGAGCCCCCCCGACCCCCCCCAGACCCCTCCCCGCCCACCCAGCCCCCCGGAGGCAGCCGGGCAGACCCTCCTGTGCCCCCCCAGGACGATGAGATCAACCAGCAGAGCCAGATCATGGAGAAGCTCAAGCAGCAGATGCTGGACCAGGAGGAGGTGAGGGACCCCCCCCCCTAGAGCCCCCCACGCCCTGTCCCCCCCTGTGCCCCTCTGTGCCCCCCCATGTCCCCCATGACTCCCGTGCCCCCCTCAACCCTTCTGGGCTCCCCCACTCTGACCTCCTGTGACCCCTGTGCCCTCCATGTCCCCCATTCCCCCCATGCCCCTATCCTGACCCCCGTGTCCCCCATACCCCTATCCTGCCCCCCATGTCCCCCATGTCCCCCCATGTCCCCCCATGTCCCCCCATGTCCCCCCATGTCCCCCATGCCCCCCATGCCCCTATCCTGCCCCCCATGTCCCCCCATGTCCCCCCATGTCCCCCCATGTCCCCCATGCCCCCCATGCCCCTATCCTGCCCCCCATGTCCCCCCATGTCCCCCCATGTCCCCCATGCCCCCCATGCCCCTATCCTGCCCCCCATGTCCCCCCATGTCCCCCCCATGTCCCAGGTGCTGGCAGCAGCCCGTGGTGGTGGCGAGGCGGCTCTGACCCCATGTCCCTGTGTCCCTGTGTCCCCATGTCCCTGTGTCCCAGGTGCTGGCAGCAGCCCGTGGCGGTGGCGAGGCGGCTCGCCGGGAGCTGGCAGCTCTGCGTGCCGAGCACGGCGCGGCGCGGGCCGAGGTCACCGAGGTGCTGGCGGCGCTGGAGGAGCTGGCGCGGAGCTACGACCGCAAGGCCCAGGAGGCCGAGGACACTGGCAGGCACAACCGGAGACTGGCGGACGAGCTGGCACGGACTGAGGTGGGCACGGAACCCGAACCTGAACCGGCACCCGAACCCAAACCCGTGTCTGCACCGGCACCTGAACCCAAACCCGTGTCTGCACCGGCACCCGAACCCAAAGCCGTGTCTGCACCGGCACCCGAACCCAAAGCCGTGTCTGCACCGGCACCCGAACCCAAACCCGTGTCTGCACCGGCACCCGAACCCAAAGCCGTGTCTGCACCGGCACCTGAACCCAAACTTGAACCCACACTGGCACTGCCATCGCCGGGGACACAGTGGGGACACCACAGGGCACCGGGAACACAATGGGGAAACCCAACTGGGAACCCAATGGGGAAATCAATGGGGAAACCAACAGGGAACCCAATGGGAAAACCAACAGGGAACCCAATGGGGCACCCAATGGGGAAACCCAACTGGGAATCCAATGAGAAACCCAACTGGGAATCCAGTGGGTAAACCAATAGGGAACCCAACTGGGAAATCAATGGGGAACCCAACGGGGAACCCAACTGGGAAATCAATGGGGAACCCAACTGGGAACCCACTGGGGAAACCCAGCTGGGATCCCAATGGGAAAACCAACAGGGAATCCAACTGGGAACCCAATTGGGATCCCAATGGGAAAACCAACTGAGATTCCAGTGGGGAAACCAACAGGGAACCCAACTGGGAACCCCACGGGGAAACCAACTGGGAACCCAGCAGGGAACCCAATTGGGAACCTAATGGGAAACCCAACGGGGTCTTCAGGGAACCCAACTGGGAACCCAATGGGGAAACCAGTGGGAAAACCAATGGGAAACCTCACAGGGAACCCAATGAGAAAACCCAGTGAGGTCTTCTGGGAACCCAATGGGGACCCCAACAGGGAACCCAATGGGGAACCCAACAGGGAACCCAATGGGGCACCCAGTGGGGAACCCAACAGGGAACCCAGTGGGGAACCCAACTGGGAACCCAACTGGGAACCCAAGTGGGAACCTAATGGGAAACCCAACGGGGTCTTCAGGGAACCCAACAGGAAACCCAATGGGGAAACCAGTGGGGAAACCAATGGGAAACCTCACAGGGAACCCAATGAGAAAACCCAATGGGGTCTTCTGGGAACCCAATGGGGAACCCAACAGGGAACCCAAAGGGGAACCCAAGAGGGAACCCAATGGGGACCCCAACAGGGAACCCAATGGGGACCCCAAGAGGGAAACACAACGGGGGGGTGCTGGCCCAGGGGATACCTGGGAGGTGCCCAGGAGGGGTTGGGTGTGGGGGTGCCACCGTCCCCCAGTGCCCAGGAGGTGTTGTGGGGGTGCCCTGGCAGTGTGGGGGTCCCTGTTGGGGGTGCCCTGGCAGTGTGGGGATACCGGGGGTCCCCTTTGGGGGTGCCCTGGCAGTGTGGGGGTCCCCGTTGGGGTGCCCTGGTGCTGTGGGGATGCCGGGGGTCCCCGTTGGGGGGCTGCCCTGGTGCTGTGGGGATGCCGGGGGTCCCCGTTGGGGGGCACTGGGCACAGGCCCCCCCGTTGCAGCCGGCTGTGCCCGCAGGCCACGACGCTGTCGCTGGAGTCGGAGCTGTCGCGGGCGAGGGAGCTCGGGGGGCAGCAGCGGCGCCGGGCGGCAGAGGTGCTGAACGGGCTGCTCAGGGACCTGGGAGAGCTCAGCGCCCTCGTGGGCAGCGGGGACATCAAACTGGTGAGGGGACACGGGGGGACATCAAAGTGGTGAGGGGACAGCATACTGGTGAGGGGACATGGGGGGGCATCAAACTGGTGAGGGGACATCAAACTGGTGAGGGGACATGGGGGGACATCAAACTGGTGAGGGGACATCACACTGGTGAGGGGACAGCACTGGTGAGGGGACATCACACTGGGCCATGGGGACAGAACTGGTGAGGGGACATGGAGGGGACATCACACTGGTGAGGGGACATCAAACTGGTGAGGGGACAGCACTGGTGAGGGGCACTGGGCCATGGGGACATCAAAATGGTGAGGGGACATGGGGGGGACATCAAAGTGTTGAGGGGACACAGGGGCACATCCAGCTCCTGATGGAATGTGGGGGGGACATCAAACTGGGAAGGGGGGGTGTCCAACTGGTGGGGGGCACCAGGCCATGGTGGGCACGGGGAGGGCTCTGTGCCATGTGGGAGGTGCCCCTGCCGTGCCCTGCCCAGGGACAGGGGGTGCCCGTGCAGGGCTGTGCCCGTGGGATGCCCGTGCTGTGTCACCCCCTGTGTGTGCTGTGCCTGTCCCCGTGTCACCCCCTGTGTGTGCTGTGCCTGTCCCGTGTCACCCCCTGTGTGTGCCCCCCCTGTCCCGTGTCACCCCCTGTGTGTGCCCCCCCTGTCCCGTGTCACCCCCTGTGTGTGCCCCCCCTGTCCCGTGTCACCCCCTGTGTGTGCTGTGCCTGTCCCGTGTCACCCCCTGTGTGTGCCCCCCCTGTCCCGTGTCACCCCCTGTGTGTGCCCCCCCTGTCCCGTGTCACCCCCTGTGTGTGCTGTGCCTGTCCCGTGTCACCCCCTGTGTGTGCCCCCCCTGTCCCGTGTCACCCCCTCTGTGCCCCCCCTGTCCCGTGTCACCCCCTGTGTGTGCTGTGCCCATGCTGTGTCACCCCCTGTGTGTGCTGTGCCTGTCTCGTGTCACCCCTGTGTGCCCTCCCCGTCCTGTGTCACCCCCTGTGTGTGCCCCCCCTGTCCCCTGTCACCCCCTGTGTGCCCCCCCCGTCCTGTGTCACCCCCTGTGTGTGCTGTGCCTGTCCCGTGTCACCCCCTCTGTGCCCCACCTGTGCCGTGTCACACCTGAGCCCACTGACCCCTCATGCCCCTGCTGTGCCATAGCCATGCCCACTGACCCCTCATGCCCCCTGAGCCCACGCCCACTGACCCCTCATGCCCCCTGAGCCCATGTCCCCCATGCCCCCCATGCCATACCCGTGCCCCCCATGCCATATCCCTGCCCCCCATGTCCCCCGTGTCCCCCAGGCCCCCCATGCCCCCTGTGCCCGCTGCCCCCCGTGCCTCCCCATGCCCACTGACCCCACTGCCCACTGAGCCCATGTCCCCCATGCCATACCCGTGCCCCCTGGCCCCCCAGACCCCCCATGCCATACCCCTGCCCCCCATGTCCCCCGTGCCCCCATGTCCCCCGTGCCCCTTAGGCCCCCCATGTCCCCCGTGCCTCCCCATGCCCACTGACCCCAGTGCCCACTGAGCCCATGTCCCCCATGCCATACCCGTGCCCCCAATTGTCCCCCGTGCCCCCCATGGCCCCTGTGCCCCCCATGGCCCCCATGCCATACCCCTGCCTGCTGACCCCCGTGCCTGCTGTCCCCTGTGCCCCCTGGTCCCGCTGACTGTCGTGCCCACTGCCACCCGTGATCCCTGTGACCTCCCGTGGCCCCCGTGCCCTCCAGGCCCCCTGTGCCCCCCATGCCCCCATGCCCCCCGTGCCCCCTGACCCCGTGCCCCCCATGCCCCCCGTGCCCCCCATGCCCCCGTGCCCCCCGTGCCCCCCGTGCCCCCCATGCCCCCCGATCCCCCTGACCCCGTGCCCCCCGTGCCCCCTGACCCCGTGCCCCCTGACCCCGTGCCCCCCGTGCCCCCCGTGCCCCCGCAGCCGGTGGAGGTGAGCGGGGCGATCGAGGAGGAGTTCGCGGTGGCGCGGCTCTACATCAGCAAGATCAAGTCTGAGGTGAAGTCGGTGGTGAAGCGGTGCCGGCAGCTCGAGGGGCTGCAGGTCGAGTGTCACCGCAAGCTGGAGGTGACGGGCAGGGAGCTGTCGTCGTGCCAGCTGCTCATCTCCCAGGTGCGGGGACAGGGACCCCCGGGGGGGTGACCCCTGGGTGGGGTGACCCCTGGGTGGGGTGACCCCTGGGTGGGGTAACCCCTGGGTGGAGTGACCCCTGGGTGGAGTGACCCCTGGGTGGGGTGACCCCTGGGTGGGGTGACCGGGGACCGGGACCCCCGGGGGGGTGAGCCCTGGGTGGGGTGACCGGGGGTGTTGATTATCCTGGCTCCGGGGGGGTTGGGGGGCAGCTCTGGGAGTGTCAGGGGGGGTTGGGTGTGAATTGCCCCGGGGGGTGCTGGGTCGGGGGTGCCCCTGAGGGGGTCCCTGGGGGTGTTGGGGTGAGGTGCCCCCGGGGGTGCCGGAGGGGTGCCAGGGGGTGCTGGGCGGGGGCTGAGGCGGCGCCGGTGCCGGGGGGTGCCGGAGGGTGCCAGGGGGGTTCAGAGGGGTCCCGGGGGGGGCTGAGGGAGTGCCGGTGCTGGGGGGTCCTGGGGGTGTCTGGGGGGGTTCCTGGGGGTGCGGTGCCCCCCGGGCGGGGTCTGAGGCGGTGCCGGTGCTGGGGGATTCTGGGGGGTGCCGGGGGGTCCCAGGGTGTGCCGGGGGTTCCCAGGGTGTACCAGGGGGTCCCGGGCGGGGTCTGAGGCGGTGCCGTGCGGGTCCCGCTGCAGCACGAGGCCAAGATCCGCTCGCTCACCGAGTACGCGCAGAGTTTGGAGCTGCGCAAGAGGCACCTCGAGGAGGCGCACGATGCGCTCGGGGAGGAGCTGGCCCGGCTGCAGGCACAGGGTGGGGGTTCGGGGGGGCTGCAGGCTCAGGGTGGGGGTTCGGGGGGCTCGGGGGGCTCGGGGGGGCTCGGGGAGGAGCTGGCCAGGCTGCAGGCACAGGGTGGGGGTCGGGGGGCTCGGGGAGCTCGGGGGGGCTCGGGGAGGAGCTGGCCCGGCTGCAGGCACAGGGTGGGGGTCGGGGGGCTCGGGGAGCTCGGGGGGGCTCGGGGAGGAGCTGGCCCGGCTGCAGGCACAGGGTGGGGGTCGGGGGGCTCGGGGGGCTCGGGGGGGCTCGGGGAGGAGCTGGCCCGGCTGCAGGCACAGGGTGGGGGTTCGGGGGGCTCGGGGAGCTCGGGGGGCTCGGGGAGGAGCTGGCCCGGCTGCAGGCACAGGGTGGGGGTTCGGGGGGGCTGCAGGCACAGGGTGGGGGTCACGGGGGGCTCGGGGTGGCTGCAGGCACAGGGTGGGGGTCGGGGAGCTCGGGGGGCTCGGGGGGGCTGCAGGCACGGGGGGGCTCCGGGGGGAGTATGGGGGGCTCGAGGGGCACGGGGGGGGCTCAGGGGGCTGGGGCTCAAGGAGGGGGAGTTCAGAAGATTGGGGGGGGGCCGAGGGGCACAGGGGGGGCTCAGGGGGCTGGGGGTCAAGGAGGGGGGGCTCAGAAGATTGGGGGGGCTCAAGGGGCACAGGGGGGGCTCAGGGGGCTGGGGGACAAGGAGGGGGGCTCAGAAGATTGGGGGGGCTCAAGGGGCACAGGGGGGGCTCAGGGGGCTGGGGGACAAGGAGGGGGGCTCAGAAGATTGGGGGGGCTCAAGGGGCACAGGGGGGGCTCAGGGGCCCCGGGGTAACATGGGGGGCTGGGGGGCACAGAGGCGATTTGGGGGCTTGGGGGGCTTCAGGGACCTTGGGGGGGGTTACAACGGGACTGGGGGGCTCGGGGGGTCTCTGTCTCTCCCCCCAACCCCCCGCTGGTCCCGCAGAGGCCGCTCAGGGGGTGGCCCGGAAGCAGCAGGGGCAGGATGAGACCCCGGACACCGATGAGGTCAAGGTGAGGGGGCAGGGGGGACACAGCACCCTGGGGGGGGGGGGACACAGCACCCTGGGGGGGGAGGGACACAGCACCCTGGGGGGGGGGGGACACAGCACCCTGAGGGGGGGGCACAGCACCCTGAGGGGGGGCACAGCACCCTGAGGGGGGCACAGCACCCTGGGGGGGGGACACAGCACCCTGAGGGGGGAGTGGCACAGCACCCTGGGGGGGGGGGGGACACAGCACCCTGAGGGGGGGGCACAGCACCCTGAGGGGGGGCACAGCACCCTGAGGGGGGGGACACAGCACCCTGAGGGGGGCACAGCACCCTGGGGGGGGGAGTGGCACAGCACCCTGGGGGGGGGGGGACACAGCACCCTGAGGGGGGGGCACAGCACCCTGAGGGGGGGCACAGCACCCTGAGGGGGGGCACAGCACCCTGAGGGGGGCACAGCACCCTGGGGGGGGGAGGGGCACAGCACCCTGGGGGGGGACACAGCACCCTGGGGGGGGGACACAGCACCCTGAGGGGGGAGTGGCACAGCACCCTGGGGGGGGGGGGACACAGCACCCTGAGGGGGGGGCACAGCACCCTGAGGGGGGGCACAGCACCCTGAGGGGGGGGGACACAGCACCCTGAGGGGGGCACAGCACCCTGAGGGGGGCACAGCACCCTGGGGGGGGGACACAGCACCCTGAGGGGGGAGTGGCACAGCACCCTGGGGGGGGAGGGGCACAGCACCCTGGGGGGGGGCACAGCACCTTGAGGGGGGGCAGGGGGGACACAGCACCCTGAGGGGGAGGGGCACAGCACCCTGAGGGGGGGTCCGGTGGCCCTGAAGGGTCTGAGGCTCTCGGGGGAGGGGGGGGAAGGAAGTTGTTGGTTTTTGGGGCGTGGGGGATGTGCTGGAGGTGAGGGGGGTCCCAGGGGTGCCTGGGGGGTGTTGGGGTTGCTGGGAGGTCCCGGGGGTCCTAGGGGTGCTGGAGAGTCTGGGGCATGCTGGGGGTCCCTGGGGGGTGTTGGGATGTGGGGGTGCAGGGGTTCTCAGGGGGTGTGGGGGTCCCTGGAGGTGTTGGGGTCCCAGGGGGGTCCCAGGGGGGTCCCAGGGGGTGTTGGGTCCCAGGGTAGTCCCAGGGGGTGTGGGGGTCCCAGGGGTGTCCCAGGGGGTCCCAGGGTGGTCACAGGGGGTCCCCAGGTGTCCTAGGGGGTGTTATGGGGGTTCCTGGGGGTGTTACGGGGGGTCCCAGGATGGTCCCAGGGGGATCCCAGGGGATGTTGGGGTCCCAGGGGTTCCCAGGGTGGTCCCAGGGTGGTCCCAGGGTGGTCCCAGGGTGGTCCCAGGATGGTCCCAGGGGTCCCAGGGGGTGTTGGAGTCCCAGGGGGTCCCAGGGGTCCCAGGGGGATCCCAGGGTGGTCCCAGGGGGTGTTATGGGGAGTCCCAGGGTGGTCCCAGGGGGTCCCAGGGGGTCCCAGGGTGGTCCCAGGGGGTCCCAGAGGGTCCCAGGGGGGTCCCAGGGAGGTCCCAGTGGGTCCCAGGGTGGTGCCAGGGGGTCCCAGGGTGGTCCCAGGGGGTGTTGGGGTCCCAAGGAGCTCCCAGGGGGTGTTGGGGTCCCAGGGTGGTCCCAGGGTGGTCCCAGGGGTCCGTGGTGCCCACTGTGGGTGTGCAGGCGGCGCTGGAGCTGCAGCTCGAGAGCCAGCGCGAGGCTCAGCACAAACAGCTCGGGCGGCTCCGGGACGAGGTCAACGAGAGACAGAAAATCATTGACGAGCTGAAAGAGTGAGTGACCCCTGACCCCACCGTGACCCCTGACCCTGACCCCTGACCCTGACCCCTGACCCTGACTCTGACCCCACCCTGACCCCACCCTGACTCTGACCCCACCCGTAGACTGACCTCCACCCTGACCCCATACTGACCCCCAACCCTGGTCCCCACCCTGACCCCTGACCTTGACCCCACTGTGACCCCACCCTGACCCCTGACCCCTGATCCTGACCCCTGACCCCACCCTGACCCCTGACCCCACCCGTAGACTGACCCCCACCCTGACCCCACCCTGACCCCACCCTGACCCTGTTCCTGTCCCCAGTGGGAGTGGGGGGGGGGGCACACAGGGACTGTTCCTGGGACCTGTCTGTCCATCCATTCCCCCCTCCGTCTGTGTGTCCGTGACCATGTCCGTGTGTCCCTCTGTCAGTGACTGTGTCTGTGTGTCCATCCTGACCTTGTCTGCATGTCCATCTGTCCGTCCTGACTGTGTCGGTGTGTCCGTGTGTCCTTACAGTGTCTGTGTGTCTGTGTGTCCATCTTGACCGTGTCCGTGTGTCCGTGTGTCAGTGTGTCCGTGTGTCCTGACGGTGTCCGTGTGTCCATCCTGACAGTGTCAGTGTGTTGCTGTGTCACTGTCGCTGTGTCCGTGTGTCCATCCTGACACTGTCCATGTGTCGGTGTGTCCTGACGCTGTCGGTGTGTCCGTGTGTCCATCCTGACACTGTTGGTGTGTCTGTGTGTCCATGTCTCCTGACGGTGTCCGTGTGTCCTGATGCTGTCCATGTGTCCATCCTGACACTGTCGATGTGTCGGTGTCTCGGTGTGTCTGTGTGTCCATCCTGACGCTGTCCGTGTGTCCGTGTGTCGGTGTGTCGATGTTTTGGTGTGTCCTGACTCTGTCGGTGTGTCCATCCTGACACTGTCCGTGTATCCATCCTGACTGTGTCCATGTGTCGGTGTGTCTGTGTGTCCTGACACTGTCGGTGTGTCAATGTTTTGGTGTGTCGGTGTGTCCGTGTGTCGGTGTGTCGGTGTGTCCATCCTGACTGTGTCGGTGTGTCGGTGTGTCCGTGTGTCCGTGTGTCCTGACACTGTCCGTGTGTCCATGTGTTGGTGTGTCGATGTTTTGGTGTGTCCTGACACTGTCCGTGTGTCCGTGTGTCCATCCTGACTGTGTCCGTGTGTCGGTGTGTCAGTGTGTCGGTGTCTCGGTGTGTCCGTGTGTCCATCCTGACGCTGTCCGTGTGTCCATCCTGACTGTGTCCGTGTGTCGGTGTGTCCGTGTGTCCATACTGACGCTGTCGGTGTGTCCGTGTGTCGGTGTGTCCGTGTATCCTGACGCTGTCCGTATGTCCGTGTGTCCTGACTGTGTCTGTGTGTCGGTGTGTCCTGACGCTGTTGGTGTGTCAGTGTGTTGATGTGTCGGTGTGTCCGTGTGTCCTGACTGTGTCCGTGTGTCCATCCTGACGGTGTCCGTGTGATGGTGTGTCGATGTTTTGGTGTGTCCGTGTATCCATCCTGACACTGTCCGTGTGTCCATCCTGACTGTGTCGGTGAGTCCTGACACTATCCATGTGTCCGTGTGTCTGTGTGTCCATCCTGACACTGTCCATGTGTCCGTGTGTCCATCCTGACGGTGTCCGTGTGTCCGGTGTGGGCACAGCCAGAAGCAGAAGCTGGAGCTGGAGCTGGAGCGGCTGCGGGCGGAGCACGAGGCCCTGCGGGGGGAGGAGCGAGCCAAGGCGGCGCGGCTGCAGGAGCTGACGTGAGACCCCCGGCAGCTCTGGGACCCCTGGGACACCCCTGGGACCCCCCGGCAGCTCTGGGACCCCCCGGGACACCCTGGGACCCCCCGGGAAACCCCTGGGACCCCCGGGACACCCCTGGGACCCCCCGGGACACCCCTGGGACCCCCCGGGAAACCCCTGGGACCCCCGGGAAACCCCTGGGACCCCCGGGACACCCCTGGGACCCCTCGGGACCCCCGGCAGCTCTGGGACCCCCGGGACCCCCTGGGACCCCCCCCCCCCCCACCTCTGGGACCCCTGGGACACCCCTGAGACCCCTCAGGACCCCCGGCAGCTCTGGGACCCCCGGGACACCCCTGGGACCCTCTGGGACTCCTGTGCCCCCCTGGGAACCTCCAGCACCCCCTGGCACCCCTGGGACCCCTGGGACCCCTGGGACACCCCTGGGACCCCCTGGGACCCCCCAGCAGCTCTGGGATCCCTGGGACACCCTGGGACCCCCCGGGACACCCTGGGACCCCCTGGGACACCCCTGGGACCCCTCGGGACCCTCTGGTGCCTCTGGGACCCCCTCAGGACCCCCAGGACCCCCCGGGACCCCCCACCACCCCTGGGACCCCTGGGACCCCCGGACGCCCCTGGGATCCCTCGGAACCTCTGGCACCTCTGGGACCCCTGGGACCCTCTGGGACCCCCTGGACCCCCCAGCACTCCTGGGACCCCCCTGGCATTCCTGGGACCCCCCCGGCACCCAACAGGACCCTCGAACCGTCTGGGGACCCCCCAGCTTTGGGGTGACTCCCTGACACTGGGTGACCCCCCCAAGCTTGGAGTGACCCCCCCCAAACCTTGGAATGACCCCCTCAAACCTTAGAGTAACTCCCTAATCCTTGGAGTGACCCCCAAACCTTGGAATGACCCCCAATCCTTGGAGTGACCCCCCCAAACCTTGGAGTGACCCCCCCAAGCTCAGAGTGACCCCCAAACCTTGAATGACCCCCCCCCCTTGGGTGCCCCCCTTTCACCGCCCCCCCCCCCCAGGCTCCTCTACGAGCGCCACGAGCAATCCAAGCAGGACCTGAAGGGGCTGGAGGAGACCGTGGTAGGTGGGGGGGGGTTTGGGGGGTTTGGGGGAGGTTTTGGGGGGGTCTGGGGGGTCTCCTGGCCCCTCTCATGCCCCCCCCCAACCCCCCCCCAGGCCCGTGAACTCCAGACCCTCCACAACCTGCGCAAGCTGTTTGTTCAAGACGTCACGACTCGAGTCAAGAAAGTGAGGAGGGGGCGAGGGGGGGCAAAGGGGGGCAAAGGGGGGGCAAAGGGGGGCATAGGGGGGCAAAGGGGGGCAAAGGGGGGCAAAGGGGGGCAAAGGGGGGGGCAGAGGGGGGGCAAAGAGGGGCAAAGGGGGGGCAAAGGGGGGGGCAAAGGGGGGCAAAGGGGGGGCAAAGGGGGGGGCAAAGGGGGGCAAAGGGGGGGCAAAGGGGGGCAAAGGGGGGGCAAAGAGGGGGGCAAAGGGGGGGTAAAGGGGGGCAAAGGGATGGGGAAGGGGGGTAAAGGGGGGCAAAGGGGGGGCAAAGAGGGGCATAGGGGGGGCAAAGGGGGGCAAAGGGGGGTAAAGGGGGGTAAAGGGGGTAAAGGGGGGCAAAGGGGGGCAGGGATGGGGAAAGGGGGGGTGGGGAGGGGGCGCTGGGGGGAGCAGGGAGGGTCTCAGGGGTCCCAGCTCAGGTTGGGGGGGGCTCTTTGTGGGTTGAGGGGGGGTCTCGGCACCGCTGGGGGGGGCTCAGCCCAGGCTGGGGGGGTCTCAACCCACACTGGGGGGGGGTCTCAGCCCACACTGGGGGGTCTCAGCCCAGGCTAGGGGGGTCTCAACCCCACACTGGGGGGGTCTCAGCCCACACTGGGGGGGGTCTCAGCCCAGGCTAGGGGGGGTCTCAACCCACACTGGGGGGGGTCTCAGCCCACACTGGGGGGGGTCTCAGCCCAGATTGGGGGGGGGTCCTCAGCCCACACTGGGGGGGGTCTCAGCCCACACTGGGGGGGTCTCATCCCAGATTTGGGGGGGGTCTCAGCCCACACTGGGGGGGTCTCAGCCCAGGCTGGGGGGGTCCCACGCTGTGGGGGCGATCCCCAGATTTGGGGGTGCCGGCCCAGTTTGGGATGGGTGTGATCCCCGGTTTTGGGGGGAGATCCCTGGTTTAGAGGGGGTGTTCCTGGTGGTGGGGGGGGGGGGTTCCCCAGTGTTGGGGGGTGTTCCCAGTCTGGGGGGTTGTTGTTCCTTGGTGTCAGGGGGGTGATCCCCAACATGGGGGGTTGTTCCCCATTTGGTGGGCTGTTCCCCATTTTGGGGTGTTTCCCCCATTTTGGGGGGGTGTTCCCCATTTTGGGGGCTGTTCCCCATTTTGGAGGGCTGTTCCCCATTTTGGGGGGGCTGTTCCCCCTTTTGGGGGGTTGTTCCCCATTTTGGGGGTTGTTCCCCATTTTGGGGGGGGCTGTTCCCCATTTTGGGCTGTTCCCCATTTTGGGGGGGTGTTCCCCATTTTGGGGGTGTTCCCC
>JAWZSU010000100.1:21651-51029 GCA_038380795.1 Pyrocephalus nanus
GTTGGGGGGTGTTCTGGAGGTGTCCTGGGGGGGAAATTTGGGGGGTAAGGGGGGGTTGGGAAGGATCGGGGGGGGCCCTTCAGCTCCTGGGGAGGGGGGAAATTTGGGGGGTCGGGGGGGGTTGGGGGGATTTTGGGGGAATCAGGGGGGTTGGGGGATGGGTGGGGGGGTCCTTCAGCTCCTGGGGAGGGGGGAAATTTGGGGGGTCAGGGGGGGTTTGGGGGTCCTGGGGGGGAATTTGGGGGATGGGGGGGTCCTTCAGCTCCTTGGGGGGGGAATTTGGGGGGTCAGGGGGGGTTTGGGGGGTCCTGGGGGGGTCCTGGGGGGATTTTGGAGGATTTGGGGGGTCCTGGACGGGTTTGGGGGGTCCTGGAAGGGCTTGGGGGGTCCCACCTGTCTAAGGCTCTGGGGGATATTTTGGGAGGATTTTGGGATATTTTGGGGGTGTTTTGGGAGTCCCCACCTGTCTGAGGGCCCTGGGGACATTTGGAGTGGATTTGGGGTATTTTTGGGTATATTTGGGGTACTTTGGGGGTATTTTGGGGGTCCCACCCGTCTAAGGACCTGAGGGATATTTTGGGGTATTTTAGGGATATTTTGGGGGTATTTTGGATATTTTGGGAGGATTTTGGGGTATTTTGGGGGTGTTTTGGGGGTCCCACCTGTCTGAGGGCCCTGGGGGATATTTTAGGGTATTTTAGGGCTATTTTGGGGCTATTTTGAGGGTGTTTTTGGGGGTCCCACCTGTGTGAGGGCCCTGGGGGATATTTTGGGGTGGATTTGGGGTATTTTGGGGGTCCCACCTGTCTCAGGCCCTGGGGATATTTTGGGGTATTTCAGGGCTATTTTGAGGGTGTTTTTGGGGGTCCCACCTGTGTGAGGGCCCTGGGGGATATTTTGGGGTATTTCAGGGCTATTTTGGGTTATTTTAGGGCTATTTTAGGGCTATTTTGGGGGTGTTGGTCCCACCTGTCTCAAGGCCTTGGCCTCCCCCTCGTGCAGCTCCCTCAGTCGCTGCTCCTCCCCCAGCCGGGCCTGGGGGGGCAGGGGGGGCGTTTTTGGGGGGGTCCCACCAGCCCCCAAACCACTTTTGGGGATCCCAAAAACTCCAGAACCCTTTTTGGGGGTCCCAAAAAACCCCAGAACCCTTTTTGGGGATCCCAAAAAACCCCAGAACCCTTTTTGGGGGTCCCATAGCCCCT
The DNA here is from genome assembly GCA_038380795.1 of Pyrocephalus nanus. Lineage (NCBI taxonomy): Eukaryota > Metazoa > Chordata > Aves > Passeriformes > Tyrannidae > Pyrocephalus > Pyrocephalus nanus. The sequence goes on from JAWZSU010000100.1 coordinate 22,854, forward strand.
TTTGGGGGTCCCACAACCCTTGAGCTCCCAAGGCACCCTCCAAACCCCCCCAAATTTCCCCCCCAAGACCCCCCAAACTTTGCCAGGACCCCCCAAAATTCCCCCCCAGGACCCCCCTCAAGACCCCCAAATTCCCCAGGACCCCCCCAAGATCCCCTAAACTCCTCTCAGGACCCCCCCCCCAACCCCCTCAAGACCCCCCAAAATCCCCCCCCGACCTCGAGCTGCCCCCAGGACCCCTCCCAGTCCCTCCAGAACCCCCCAAACCCCCCCTCAGGACCTCCCCAAGATCCCCCAAACCCCCCCAGAATCCCCCAGAATCCCCCCAAACACCCCCAAGGACCCCCAAACACCCCCCAAAGCCCCCCCAAGCCCCCCAAAATCCCCCCCTCCTGACCTGGAGCTGTGCCCGGTTCTGCTCCAGCTCCTCCTGCAGCCGCTGCAGCTTCTCCTTTTGGGGGGAAAACCCCAATTTGGGGGGTCCCCAAGGGAGGGGAGACCCCCCCTGAGCCCAGGGGGACCCCCAAACCCTCGGGGGGGTCTCAGGGGGGGTCCCAGGGGGGGTTTTGGGGGGTTTTTTTTATTTTACCTGAGCGGCCTCGGCCTCGTCCAAGCGGAGCCGGAGCTGCTCCCGCTCCCCCGAGACCACCTGGGGGGACCCCCAAATTCACACCCTGGGACCCCCAAATCAGCCCCAGGGACCCCCAAATTCACACTCAGGGAGCCCCAAAAAACCCCCCAGGGCTGTGGGACCCCCAAATCAGCCCCAGGGACCCCCAAATTCACACTCAGGGAGCCCCAAAAAACCCCCCAGGGCTGTGGGACCCCCAAATCAGCCCCAAGGACCCCCAAATTCACACTCAGGGAGCCCCAAAACCCCCCAGGGCTGTGAGACCCCCAGAACCTACCCCGGGACCCCCAAATCAGCCCAAAGGACCCCCAAATCCCACCCTGGGACCCCCAAATTCACACCCTGGGACCCCCAAATTCCATCCTGGGACCCCCAAATCAGCCCCAGGGACCCCAAATTCACACTCGGGGACCTCCAAAACCCCCCAGGGCTGTGGGACCCCCAAATCCCACCCTGGGACCCCAAAATCCCAAACCAGGACCCCCAAATTCACACCCTGGGACCCCCAGATCAGCCCCAGGGACCCCCAAATTCACGCCCTGGGACCCCCAGATCAGCCCCAGGGACCCCCAAATTCACGCCCTGGGACCCCCAGATCAGCCCCAGGGACCCCCAAATTCACATTCAGGGAGCCCCAAAACCCCCCAGGGCTGTGGGACCCCCAAATCAGCCCCAAGGACCCCCAAATTCACACCCTGGGACCCCCAAATCCCACCCTGGGACCCCCAAATCAGCCCCAGGGACTCCCAAATCCCACCCCGGGACCCCCAAATCAGCCCCAAGGACCCCCAAATCCCACCCTGGAACCCAAAAATCCCATCCTGGGACCCCAAAATCCCATCCTGGGACCCCAAAATCCACACCCAGGGACCCCCAAAGCCCCCTAAAATAACCCCATTTCCCCCCCAGATCCCCCAGGATCCCCCTAAACCCTCCCATGTCCCCCCAAGCCCCCCCAAAATCCCTCTGGGACCCCCCCAAGCCCCCCCAGGACCCCCCTAAACCCCTCTGGGACCCCCAAACCACTCTGGGACCCCCAACCCCTCTCCAAATCCCCCCAAACCCCTCTGGGACCCCCCAAGCCCCCCCAAATCCCCCCAAGACCCCCCTAAACCCTCCCATGTCCCCCCACATCCCTCTGGGACTCCCCTAAGCCCCCCCAAAGTCCCATAGGACCCCCCCAACCTCCCCCAGGACCCCCCTAAACCCCTCTGGGACCCCCAAACCCCCCTCCAAACCCCCCCAAACCCCTCTGGGACCCCCAAACCCCCCTCCAAACCCCCCCAAACCCCTCTGGGACCCCCAAACCCCCCTCCAAATGCCCCCAACCCCTCTGGAACCCCCCAAACCCCTCTGGGACCCCCAAACCCCCCTCCAAACCCCCCCAAACCCCTCTGGGACCCCCAAACCCCTCTGGGACCCCCAAACCCTCCTCCAAATCCCCCCAAACCCCTCTGGGACCCCCAAACCCCCCTCCAAATCCCCCAAACCCCTCTGGGACCCCCAAACCCCCCTCCAAATCCCCCCAAACCCCTCTGGGACCCCCAAACCCCCCTCCAAATCCCCCCAAACCCCTCTGGGACCCCCAAATCCCCCCTCCAAATCCCCCCAAACCCCTCTGGGACCCCCAAATCCCCCTCCAAATCCCCCCAAACCCCTCTGGGGACCCCCCCAAAATCCCCCAGGACCCCCCTAAACCCTCCCATGTTCCCCCCAAGCCCCCCCAAATCCCCCTGGGACCCCCCAAGCCCCCCCAAAATCCCTCTTGGACCCCCCCAAGCCCCCCCCAAGCCCCCCAGGACCCCCCTAACCCCTCTGGGACCCCCCAAACTCCCCTCCAAACCCCCCCAAACCCCTCTGGGACCCCCCAAGCCCCCCCCAAATCCCTCTTGCACCCCCCCAACCCCCCCCAGGACCCCCCCAAACCCCTCTGGGACCCCCAAACTCCCCTCCAAACCCCCCCAAACCCCTCTGGGACCCCCAAATCCCCCTCCAAATCCCCCCAAACCCCTCTGGGACCCCCAAACTCCCCTCCAAATCCCCCCAAGCCCCTCTGGGACCACCCAAAATCCCCCCCAAAATCCCCCCAAACCCCTCTGGGACCCCCAAACCCCCCTCCAAACCCCCCCAAACCCCTCTGGGACCCCCAAATCCCCCTCCAAATCCCCCCAAGCCCCTCTGGGACCCCCCAAAATCCCCCCCGTACCTGGAGCTGGGAGTGCAGGAGCTCCCCCCGCTCTCGGCTCTCGCGCAGCTCCCGAGCCCGCTGCTCACTCAGCTCCTGCAGCCCCCCCTGGGCCTGAAACACCCCCAAAAAAACAGTCCTGAACCCCCCCTGGGCCTGAAACACCCCCAAAAAACAGTCCTGAACCCCCCCTGGGCCTGAAACACCCCCAAAAAACAGTCCTGAACCCCCAAACATTCCTGACCGCTGCTCACTCAGCTCCTGCAGCCCCCCCTGGGCCTGAAACACCCCCAAAAATACATCAGGGGGGCTGGGAGACCCCCTCCAAACATTCCTGAACCCCCTGGGCCTGGGACCCCCCCAAAAATACATCAGGGGGGCTGGGAACACCCCCCAGACACTCCTGACCCGCTGCTCACTCAGCTCCTGCAGCCCCCCCTGGGCCTGGGACCCCCCCAAAAATCTGTCAGGGGGGCTGGGAGACCCCCAAACATTCCTGACCCCCCCCAAACATTCCTGACCCGCTCCTCACTCAGCTCCTGCAGCCCCCCCTGGGCCTGAAACACCCCCAAAATACATCAGGGGGGCTGGGAGACCCCCTCCAAACATTCCTGAACCCCCCTGGGCCTGGGACCCCCCCAAAAAACAGTCCTGACCCCCCCAAAACATTCCTGAACCCCCCCCCAAACATTCCTGACCCGCTCCTCACTCAGCTCCTGCAGCCCCCCCTGGGCCTGGGACCCCCCAAATCTGTCAGGGGGTTGGAAACCCCCCCCCCAAACATTCCTGACCCCCCCAAACATTCCTGACCCCCCCAAACATTCCTGACCCCCCCCAAACATTCCTGACCCCCCCCAAACATTCCTGACCCCCCCAAACATTCCTGACCCCCCCCAAACATTCCTGAACCCCCCAAACATTCCTGACCCCCCCCAAACATTCCTGACCCCCCCCAAACATTCCTGACCCCCCCCAAACATTCCTGACCCCCCCAAACATTCCTGACCCCCCAAACATTCCTGACCCCCCCAAACATTCCTGACCCCCCAAACATTCCTGACCCCCCCCAAACATTCCTGAACCCCCCAAACATTCCTGAACCCCCCAAACATTCCTGACCCCCCCCAAACATCCCTGACCCCCCCCAAACATTCCTGACCCCCCCAAACATTCCTGACCCCCCAAAACATCCCTGACCCCCCCAAACATTCCTGACCCCCCCAAACATTCCTGACCCCCCCAAACATTCCTGACCCCCCCCAAACATTCCTGAACCCCCCCCCAAACATTCCTGACCCCCCCCAAACATTCCTGACCCCCCCAAACATTCCTGACCCCCCAAACATTCCTGACCCCCCCCAAACATTCCTGACCCCCCCAAACATTCCTGACCCCCCAAACATTCCTGAACCCCCCCCAAACATTCCTGAACCCCCCAAACATTCCTGAACCCCCCAAACATTCCTGACCCCCCCCAAACATTCCTGAACCCCCCCAAACATTCCTGACCCCCCCAAACATTCCTGACCCCCCCCAAACATTCCTGACCCCCCCTAAACATTCCTGACCCCCCCAAACATTCCTGAACCCCCCAAACATTCCTGACCCCCCCCAAACATTCCTGACCCCCCCCAAACATCCCTGACCCCCCCCAAACATTCCTGACCCCCCCCAAACATTCCTGACCCCCCAAAACATCCCTGACCCCCCCAAACATTCCTGACCCCCCCAAACATTCCTGAACCCCCCAAACATTCCTGACCCCCCCAAACATTCCTGAACCCCCCCAAACATTCCTGACCCCCCCCAAACATTCCTGAACCCCCCCCAAACATTCCTGAACCCCCCCAAACATTCCTGACCCCCCCAAACATTCCTGACCCCCCCCCAAACATTCCTGACCCCCCCAAACATTCCTGACCCCCCAAACATTCCTGACCCCCCCCAAACATTCCTGACCCCCCCCAAACATTCCTGAACCCCCCCCCAAACATTCCTGACCCCCCCAAACATTCCTGACCCCCCCAAACATTCCTGAACCCCCCAAACATTCCTGACCCCCCAAACATTCCTGAACCCCCCCCCAAACATTCCTGACCCCCCCTAAACATTCCTGACCCCCCCAAACATTCCTGAACCCCCCAAACATTCCTGACCCCCCCCAAACATTCCTGACCCCCCCCAAACATTCCTGACCCCCCAAAACATCCCTGACCCCCCCAAACATTCCTGACCCCCCCAAACATTCCTGACCCCCCCCAAACATCCCTGACCCCCCCCAAACATTCCTGACCCCCCCCAAACATTCCTGACCCCCCAAAACATCCCTGACCCCCCCAAACATTCCTGACCCCCCCAAACATTCCTGACCCCCCCCAAACATTCCTGACCCCCCAAAACATCCCTGACCCCCCCAAACATCCCTGACCCCCCCCAAACATTCCTGACCCCCCCCAAACATTCCTGACCCCCCAAAACATCCCTGACCCCCCCAAACATTCCTGACCCCCCCAAACATTCCTGACCCCCCCCAAACATTCCTGACCCCCCCCAAACATCCCTGACCCCCCCCAAACATTCCTGACCCCCCCCAAACATTCCTGACCCCCCAAAACATCCCTGACCCCCCCAAACATTCCTGACCCCCCCAAACATTCCTGACCCCCCCCAAACATTCCTGACCCCCCCCAAACATTCCTGACCCCCCAAACATTCCTGAACCCCCCCCCAAACATTCCTGACCCCCCCCAAACATTCCTGAACCCCCCCCCAAACATTCCTGACCCCCCCCAAACATTCCTGACCCCCCCCAAACATTCCTGACCCCCCAAACATTCCTGACCCCCCCCAAACATTCCTGACCCCCCCAAACATTCCTGACCCCCCCAAACATTCCTGACCCCCCCCAAACATCCCTGACCCCCCCCAAACATTCCTGACCCCCCCCAAACATTCCTGACCCCCCCCAAACATTCCTGACCCCCCCAAACATTCCTGACCCCCCAAACATTCCTGAACCCCCCAAAACATTCCTGAACCCCCCCCCAAACATTCCTGAACCCCCCAAACATTCCTGACCCCCCCCAAACATTCCTGACCCCCCCAAACATTCCTGAACCCCCCAAACATTCCTGACCCCCCCCAAACATTCCTGACCCCCCCCAAACATCCCTGACCCCCCCCAAACATTCCTGACCCCCCCCAAACATTCCTGACCCCCCAAAACATCCCTGACCCCCCCAAACATTCCTGACCCCCCCAAACATTCCTGACCCCCCCCAAACATTCCTGACCCCCCCCAAACATTCCTGACCCCCCCAAACATTCCTGACCCCCCCAAACATTCCTGAACCCCCCCCAAACATTCCTGAACCCCCCCCCAAACATTCCTGAACCCCCCAAACATTCCTGACCCCCCCCCAAACATTCCTGACCCCCCCCAAACATTCCTGACCCCCCCCAAACATTCCTGAACCCCCCCCCAAACATTCCTGACCCCCCCCAAACATTCCTGACCCCCCCAAACATTCCTGAACCCCCCAAACATTCCTGACCCCCCCCAAACATTCCTGACCCCCCCCAAACATCCCTGACCCCCCCCAAACATTCCTGACCCCCCCCAAACATTCCTGACCCCCCCCAAACATTCCTGACCCCCCCAAACATTCCTGACCCCCCCAAACATTCCTGACCCCCCCCCAAACATTCCTGACCCCCCCCAAACATTCCTGACCCCCCCAAACATTCCTGACCCCCCCCAAACATTCCTGACCCCCCCCAAACATTCCTGACCCCCCCAAACATTCCTGACCCCCCCCAAACATTCCTGACCCCCCCAAACATTCCTGACCCCCCCAAACATTCCTGACCCCCCCCAAACATTCCTGAACCCCCCAAACATTCCTGACCCCCCCCAAAAAACATTCCTGACCCCCCCCAAACATTCCTGACCCCCCCAAACATTCCTGACCCCCCCCAAACATTCCTGAACCCCCCAAACATTCCTGAACCCCCCAAACATTCCTGACCCCCCCCAAACATTCCTGACCCCCCCCAAACATTCCTGACCCCCCCCAAACATTCCTGACCCCCCCCAAACATTCCTGACCCCCCCAAACATTCCTGACCCCCCCAAACATTCCTGAACCCCCCCCAAACATTCCTGACCCCCCCCAAACATTCCTGAACCCCCCAAACATTCCTGACCCCCCAAACATTCCTGACCCCCCCCAAACATCCCTGACCCCCCTCCAAACATTCCTGACCCCCCCAAACATCCCTGACCCCCCCCCAAACATTCCTGACCCCCCCAAACATTCCTGAACCCCCCAAACATTCCTGAACCCCCCCTGGGCCTGGGACCCCCCCAAACATTCCTGACCCCCCCCAAACATTCCTGAACCCCCCAAACATTCCTGACCCCCCCCAAACATTCCTGACCCCCCAAACATTCCTGACCCCCCCCAAACATTCCTGACCCCCCCAAACATTCCTGACCCCCCAAAACATCCCTGACCCCCCCCAAACATCCCTGACCCCCCCCAAACATTCCTGACCCCCCCCAAACATCCCTGACCCCCCCAAACATTCCTGACCCCCCAAACATTCCTGACCCCCCCCAAACATCCCTGACCCCCCCCCAAACATTCCTGACCCCCCCAAACATCCCTGACCCCCCCCCAAACATTCCTGACCCCCCCAAACATTCCTGACCCCCCCCAAACATTCCTGACCCCCCCCAAACACTCCTGACCCCCCCAAACATTCCTGACCCCCCCAAACATTCCTGAACCCCCCCTGGGCCTGGGACCCCCCCAAACATTCCTGACCCCCCAAACATCCCTGACCCCCCCCCAAACATTCCTGACCCCCCCAAACATTCCTGACCCCCCCCAAACATTCCTGACCCCCCCCAAACATTCCTGACCCCCCCCAAACATTCCTGACCCCCCCCAAACACTCCTGACCCCCCCAAACATTCCTGACCCCCCCAAACATTCCTGAACCCCCCCTGGGCCTGGGACCCCCCCAAACATTCCTGACCCCCCAAACATTCCTGACCCCCCCAAACATTCCTGACCCCCCCAAACATTCCTGACCCCCCCCAAACATTCCTGACCCCCCCAAACATTCCTGACCCCCCAAACATTCCTGAACCCCCCAAAACATTCCTGAACCCCCCCCCAAACATTCCTGAACCCCCCCAAACATTCCTGAACCCCCCAAAACATTCCTGACCCCCCAAACATTCCTGAACCCCCCAAACATTCCTGAACCCCCCCCAAACATTCCTGAACCCCCCCAAACATTCCTGAACCCCCCCCCAAACATTCCTGACCCCCCCCAAACATTCCTGACCCCCCCCAAACATTCCTGACCCCCCCCAAACATTCCTGACCCCCCCAAACATTCCTGACCCCCCCAAACATTCCTGAACCCCCCCCAAACATTCCTGAACCCCCCCCCAAACATTCCTGAACCCCCCAAACATTCCTGACCCCCCCCCAAACATTCCTGACCCCCCCCAAACATTCCTGACCCCCCCCAAACATTCCTGAACCCCCCCCCAAACATTCCTGACCCCCCAAACATTCCTGAACCCCCCAAACATTCCTGACCCCCCAAACATTCCTGAACCCCCCCCAAACATTCCTGAACCCCCCAAACATTCCTGAACCCCCCAAACATTCCTGACCCCCCCCAAACATTCCTGAACCCCCCCAAACATTCCTGACCCCCCCAAACATTCCTGACCCCCCCCAAACATTCCTGACCCCCCCAAACATTCCTGAACCCCCCCCCAAACATTCCTGACCCCCCCAAACATTCCTGACCCCCCAAACATTCCTGACCCCCCCCAAACATTCCTGAACCCCCCAAACATTCCTGAACCCCCCAAACATTCCTGACCCCCCCCAAACATTCCTGACCCCCCCCCAAACATTCCTGAACCCCCCCAAACATTCCTGAACCCCCCCAAACATTCCTGACCCCCCCAAACATTCCTGAACCCCCCAAACATTCCTGAACCCCCCCTGGGCCTGGGACCCCCCCCAAACATTCCTGAACCCCCAAACATTCCTGAACCCCCCCCCAAACATTCCTGACCCCCCAAACATTCCTGAACCCCCCCCAAACATTCCTGACCCCCCCAAACATTCCTGAACCCCCCAAACATTCCTGACCCCCCCCAAACATTCCTGACCCCCCCAAACATCCCTGACCCCCCCCCAAACATTCCTGAACCCCCAAACATTCCTGAACCCCCCCAAACATTCCTGAACCCCCCCTGGGCCTGGGACCCCCCCAAACATTCCTGACCCCCCAAACATTCCTGACCCCCCCCAAACATTCCTGACCCCCCCAAACATTCCTGACCCCCCCAAACATTCCTGACCCCCCCCAAACATTCCTGACCCCCCCAAACATTCCTGACCCCCCAAACATTCCTGACCCCCCCCAAACATTCCTGACCCCCCCCAAACATTCCTGACCCCCCCCAAACATCCCTGACCCCCCCCCAAACATTCCTGACCCCCCCAAACATCCCTGACCCCCCCCCAAACATTCCTGACCCCCCAAACATTCCTGAACCCCCCCCCAAACATTCCTGACCCCCCCAAACATCCCTGACCCCCCCCCAAACATTCCTGACCCCCCCAAACATTCCTGACCCCCCCAAACATTCCTGAACCCCCCCTGGGCCTGGGACCCCCCCAAAATCTGTCAGGGGGGCTGGAACCCCCCCCCCCAAATTATCTGGGACCTCCCTCAGCCCCCCAGGACCCCCTAAAGTGACCCCAGAACCCCCCCCCAAATTATCTGTGACCCCCCCCATGGGCCTGTGACCCCCAAAATCTGTCAGGAGGGGGGTGGAGACCCCCCCCAAATTATCTGGGACCTCCCCTGGGCCTGGGACCCCCCAAAGTGACGTCAGGACCCCCTAAAGTGACCTCAGGACCCCCCAGGACCCCCCTGGACCTCCCAAAGTGACCTCAGGACCCCCAAAGTGACCCCAGGACCCCCTAAAGTGACCTCAGGACCCCCCAGGACCCCCCTGGACCCCCCAGAGTGACCCCAGGACCCCCTAAAGTGACCTCAGGACCCCATAAAGTGACCCCAGGACCCCCCAGGACCCCCCAAAGTGACCTCAGGACCCCCCAAAGTGACCCCAGGACCCCCAAAGTGACCCCAGGACCCCCCAAAGTGACCTCAGGACCCCCAAAGTGACCTCAGGACCCCCCAGGACCCCCCAGGACCCCCCAAAGTGACCTCAGGACCCCCCAGGACCCCCCAGGACCCCCCACCTGGGTGGCCTCGTCCAGGTCCTGCTGCAGCCGCCGGATCCGGGCCTGGAGCTCCCGGAATTCCGAATCCCGCCGGGCCCGCAACTGCTCGGCCTCGCTCCTGGGGGGCACGGGGGGGGTCAGGGACCCCAAAAACACACCCTGGGACCTCAAAAACCCCCAAAATACAGCCTGGGACCCCAAAAATCCCCAAAAACACACCCTGGGACCCCAAAAACACAGCCTGGGACCCCAAAAACACAGCCTGGGACACCAGAACCCCCCCCTGGGACCCCAGAAACACAGCCTGGGACCTCAAAAACACAGCCTGGGACCTCAAAAACACAGCCTGGGACCTCAAAAACACAGCCTGGGACCTCAAAAACACACCCTGGGACCTCAAAAACCCCCAAAATACAGCCTGGGACCCCAAAAATCCCCAAAAACACACCCTGGGACCCCAAAACTCACCCTGGGACCCCAAAAATCTCCCAAAAACACACCCTGGGACCCCAAAAACACAGCCTGGGACACCAGAACCCCCCCTGGGACCCCAGAAACACAGCCTGGGACCTCAAAAACACAGCCTGGGACCTCAAAAACCCCCAAAATGCACTCTGGGACCCCAAAAACACACCCTAGGACCCCAGAAACACACCCTGGGACCTCAGAAACCCCCCAAAACACACCCTGGGACCCTAAAAACACATCCTGGGACCTCAAAAACCCCCAGAAACACAGCCTGGGACCCTAAAAACACAGCCTGGGACCCCAAAACCCCCCAAAACACACCCTGGGACCCTAAAAAAACCCCCTGGGACCCCAAAAACACACCCTGGGACCCTAAAAACACAGCCTGGGACCCCAAAAACACAGCCTGGGACCCCAAAAACACAGCCTGGGACACCAGAACCCCCCCTGGGGCCCCAGAAACACAGCCTGGGACCTCAAAAACACACCCTGGGACCCTAAAAACACAGCCTGGGACCCCAAAAACACAGCCTGGGACCCCAAAAACACAGCCTGGGACACCAGAACCCCCCCTGGGGCCCCAGAAACACAGCCTGGGACCTCAAAAACACAGCCTGGGACCTCAAAAACACAGCCTGGGACCTCAAAAACCCCCAAAATGCACTCTGGGACCCCAAAAACACACCCTAGGACCCCAGAAACACACCCTGGGACCTCAAAAACCCCCAAAAACACACCCTGGGACCCTAAAAAAACCCCCTGGGACCCCAAAAACACACCCTGGGACCCTAAAAACACAGCCTGGGACCCCAAAAACACAGCCTGGGACCCCAAAAACACACCCTGGGACCTCAAAAACCCCCCAAAACACAGCCTGGGGCCCCCAAAACACACCCTGGGACCCCCAAAATCCCCAAAAACACACCCTGGGACCCCAAAAACACATCCTGGGACCTCAAAAACCCCCAGAAACACAGCCTGGGACCCCAAAAACACACCCTGGGACCCCAAAAACACAGCCTGGGACCTCAGAAACCCCCCAAAACACAGCCTGGGACCCCAAAAATCCCCCAAAATACACCCTGGGACCTCAAAAACCCCCCAAAAACACACCCTGGGACCCTAAAAACCCCCAAAATACACCCTGGGACCCCAAAAACACACCCTGGGACCCCAAAAATCCCCAGAAACACAGCCTGGGACCCCAAAACCCCCCAAAAATACACTCTGGGACCCCAAAAACCCCCAAAAACACACCCAGGGACCCTAAAAACACAGCCTGGGACACCAAAAACACACCTTGGGACACCAAAAACCCCAAAAAACACACCCTGGGACCTCAAAAACCCCCTTGGGACCCCAAAAAACCCCCAAAACACAGCCTAAGACCCCAAAAACCCCCCCAAAATACACCCTGGGACCCCCAAAACACACCCTGGGACCCCAAAAACACATCCTGGGAGCCCAAAAACCACCAAAAACACAACCTGAGGCCCCAAAAATACACCCAGGGACCCCAAAAATACATCCTGGGACCCCCAAACCCCCCCAAAAAATACCCCCTGGGACCCCAAAAATACATCCTGGGACCCCAAAAACCCCCCAAAACACACCCTGGGACACCAAAACTCACCCTGGGACCCCCAAAACCCCCAAAAAAATACACCCTGGGACCTCAAAAAACCTCCAAAACACAGCCTGGGACTCCAAAAACACCCAAAAACACACCCTGGGACCCCCAAAACACACCCTGGGACCCCAAAAACACACCCAGGGACCCCAAAAACACACCCTGGGGCCTCCAAAACCCCCAAAAACACAGCCTGGGACCCCCCAAAAAACCCCAAAACCACCCTAGGACCCCAAAATCCACCCTGGGACCCCAAAACACACCCTGGGACCCCCAAAAACCCATCTGGGACTCCAGAAATCCCCCCAAAACCCACCCTAAAACCCAAAACCACACCCTGGGACCCCAAAACACACCCTGGGACCCCCAAAAACCCATCTGGGACTCCAGAAACCCCCCCAAAACCCACCCTAAAACCCAAAACCACACCCTGGGACCCCAAAACACACCCTGGGACCCCCAAAAACCCATCTGGGACTCCAGAAACCCCCCCAAAACCCACCCTAAAACCCAAAACCACACCCTGGGACCCCAAAACACACCCTGGGTCCCCCAAATCCCTCCAGGGACCTCCAAAATCCCCCCAAAACCCATCGTGGGACCCCCAAATCCCCCCCCAAACCCCAAATCCCACCGGCTGTTGTGGAGCAGCGTCTCCTTCTCCGCCTGGAGCTGCAGAAAACTGGGAAAAAACAGGGAAAAACGGGCAAAAATCAGGGAAAAGGCCCCAAAAATGACCCGAAACGCAACAAAAAACCCCCAAAATGTAAGAAAGCGACCCCAAAATGGCCCAAAATTACTCAAAATGGACTCAAAATGACTCAATATGGCCCAAAACGGCCCTAAAATGCAATTAAATAACCTCAAAATGGCCCCAAAACGACCCCAAAATGCAACAAAACAACCCCAAGCAACCTTAAAATGGTCCAAAAATCACCCCAAAACGACCCAAAATGGCCCAGATGGCCCAAAATGACCCAAAAATGACTGAAAATGGCCCCAAACGACCCCAAATTGGCCCCAAATGACCCCAAAAGGACCAAACCGGTCCCAAAATGATATGAAATGGCCCCAAATGCCTCAAAATTGCCCCAAAATGGCCTGAAAATTCCCCCCAAAGTGCAACAAAAACAATCCCAAAAAAGCCCAAAACCACCCCAAAAACGGTCTGAAAAAATTACTCACAAAGGAACCAAAAAATTGCTCCTAAATAGTAAAAAATGACCCCAAAATGCCTAAAAATGAGCCCAAAATGACCCCAAAATGGCCCAAATTGACCCAAAATGAATTGGCTCGAAATGCCCTCAAAAGGACCCAAAATGACCCCAAAAGTGGCCCCAAAATGCAAAAAAATGAGCCCAAAATGGCCCCAAAATGCAAAAAAAATTAACCCAAAATGGCCCCAAAATGCAAAAAAATGTCCCTAAAATGGCCCCAAAATGGCCCCAAAAATGCCCCCAAAATTGCCCAAAAATGACCCCAAAAACAACTCCAAAAAAAACCCAAAATGACACCAAATGATCCCAAAATGCAAAAAAAATTACCCAGAAGTTCAAAATAACCCCCAAAATGACCTCAAACAACCCAAAAAAAACCCCAAAATCAGCCAAAGGGGCACCAAAATGGTCCCAAAATGGCTCAAATTGACCCCAAAGTGACCAAAAGTGGCTCGAAACGGCCCCAAAAGACCCCAAATGGCCCCAAAAAGCAATAAAATGACCCCAAAATGGCCCCAAAATGCAATAAAATGATCCCAAATGGCCCCAAAATGCATTAAAATGACCCCAAATGGCCCCAAAACGCAATAAAATGACCCCAAAATGGCCAAAAGTAGACCCAAAATGCAACAAAATGACCCCAAAATGGCCCCAAATGGCCCCAAAACACAATAAAACAACCCCAAAATGGCCCAAAATGCAATAAAATGGCCCAAAATGCAATAAAATAACCCAAAATGCAATAAAATGCCCCAAAATGCCCCAAAATGTCACCTGTCCCGTTGCTGCTTCAGCTCCTCCCTCAGCTGGGGGGGGAAAAGGATTGGGGTCAACTCAGAGACCCCAAATCCACCTCAGAGACCCAAAATCCACCCCAAGAGACCCCAAATCCACCCCAAATCCCCCCAAATCCATCCCAGAGACCCCAAATCTACCCCAGGACCCCCCAAATCCACCCCAAATCTCCCCAAATCCACCCCAAGAGACCCCAAATCCATCCCAGAGACCCCAAATCCACCCCAAATCCACCCCAGACCCCCCAAATCCACCCCAGAGACCCAAAATCCACCCCAAGGGACCCCAAATCCACCCCAAATCCCCCCAAATCCACCCCAAGAGACCCCAAATCCATCCCAGAGACCCCAAATCCACCCCAAATCCACCCCAAATCCCCCCAAATCCACCCCAGAGACCCCAAATCCACCCCCAGGACCCCCAAAATCCCCCAAAGAACCCCCAAAACACCCCCTGGGTCCCTCCAAATCCCCCCCAGGACCCCCAAAATCAGCCCCCAAAATCCCTCTGGGACCCCCAACCCCTCCCCCTCCCCAGGACCCCCTAAATTCCCCCCAAGACCCCCAAAATCCCCGAGACCCCCAAAACAACCTTTGAGACCCTCCAAATCCCCCCAGGACCCCCCAAATCCACCCCAGAGACCCCAAATCCCCCAAAGAACCCCAAAATCCCCCAAAGAACCCCAAAACACCCCCTGGGACCCCCCAAATCCCCCCCAGGACCCCCCAAAATCCCCCTCCCCCCTCCTTACCTTGGCCACCTCTGCCTGCAGCTGGGCCACCTCTGCCTGTGGGAGACCCCCAGAGACCCCCCAAAATACCCCAAAAACATCTGAGACCCCCCAAAAACACCCATAGAGACCCCCAAAAACACCCCAAAATACCCCAAAAACATCTGAGACCCCCCCAAAATACCCCAAAAACATCTGAGACCCCCAAAACACCCCCTGAGATCCCCAGAACCCAACAGACCCCGAGACTCCCAAATCCCTTCAACCCCCCCCCAAAGACCCCCAAAAGACCCCCCAACCCCCCCCCCAAACCCCCCAGAGACCCCCCCAAATTTCCCCAAAGACCCCCCCCAAATCTCTCCAAAGCCCCGAGACCCCCAAAAGACCCCTCAAATACCTCCAAACCCCCCAAAGACCCCCCGAATCCCTCCAAATCCCCCCCAAAGCCCCCCAAATCTCCCCAAACCCCCCCAAAGACCCCCAAGACCCCCCAAATCTCCCCAAAGACCCCCCAAATCTTCCCAACCCCCCCAAAGACCCCCAAAAGACCCCTTAAATCCCCCCAAAATCCCCCAAATCCCCCCAAAATCCCCCAGAGACCCCCTCAAATCCCTCCAAAACCCCCCAACCCCCCCCCAAAGCCACCCAAACCCCCCCCAAACCCCCCAAAACCCCCCCAAAGACCCCCAAGAGACCCCCCAAATCCCCCCAAGTCTCCCCAAAGACCCCCCAAATCTCCCCAAACCCCCCCAAATCTCCCCAACCCCCCCCAGAGACTCCCCCAAATCCCCCCAAAGCCCCCCCAAACCCACCCAAACCCCCCCCACCCCCCAAAGACCCCCTCAAATCCCTCCAACCCCCCCCAAAGCCCCCCAAACCCCCCAGAGACCCCCCCAAATTTCCCCAAAGACCCCCCCAAATCTCTTCAAAGCCCCCAGAGACCCCCAAAAGACCCCTCAAATCCCTCCAAATCCCCCCAAAGACCCCAATTCCCCCCCAAAGCCCCCAGAGACCCCCCCCAATCCCCCAAAACCCCCCCCAAAGACCCCCCAGAGACCCCCCCAAATCCCCCAGACACCCCCCAAATCCCCCCAAACCCCCCCAAACCCCCCAGAGACCCCCCAAATTCCCCCCAAGTCCCCCAGAGACCCCCCCAAATCCCCTCAAAGACCCCCCAACCCCCCCCAAATCCCCCCATAAACCCCTCCAAACCCCCCAAATCTCCCCAAAGACCCCAGAGACCCCCAAAAGACCCCTCAAATCCCCCCCAAACCCCCCAGAGACCCCCCCCAAATCTTCCCAACCCTACCAAAGACCCCCCAACCCCCCAAACCCCCCAAAAAAACCCTCAAACCCCCCAAATTTCCCCAAAGACCCCCCCAAACCCCCCAGAGACCCCCCCAAACCCCCCCAAATTCCCCCTACCTGGGCAGGGGGTGTCGATGGTTCCGGGGGGGGGGCGTCGCCCCCTCCCCCCTCCTGCAGCTCCTGGGGGGGCTCTGGGGGGGCTGAAGGGGGGGGGGGTCAGACCCAGAGACCCCCCCCCAAAAACCCCCCAAATTCACTGCAGGGGTCCCCCAAACACCCCCAAAACCCCCCAGGGACCCCCCCAAACCCCCCCTAAAACCCCCCCAGACCCCCAAAATACCCCCCCAGACCCCCCTAAACCTCCCCAAAACCCCCCAGGGACCCCCAAATCCTTCCCAAAACCCCCCCAGACCCCTAGGGACCCCCCCCAAGACCCCCTTGGACCCCCCAAAACCCCCCCAACCCCCCCCCCAGACCCCCTGGGACCCCCAAAAACCTCCCCAACCCCCCTCCAGGGACCCCCCAAATCCTCCCCAAAACCCCCCTAGACCCCAAGGGACCCCCCCAGACCCCCTGGGACCCCCAAATCCTCCCCAAAACCCCCCCAGACCCCAAAAATACTCCCCCAGACCCCCTGGGACCCCCAAATCCTCCCCAACTTCCCCCCCCAGGGACCCCCAAATCCTCCCCAACCCCCCCCAGGGACCCCCAAATCCTCCCCAACCCCCCCCAGGGACCCCCAAAAATGCCCCTGGGACCCCCCAAACCCCCCCAGACCCCCCAATTTCCCCCCCCAGGAGCCCCCTCACCGTCAGGGGGGGCCCCCCCATCCCCTCTGGCCCCGTCCTGGGGGGGCTCTGCCGACTTTGGGGGGTCCTGGGGGGGCCTGGGGGGGTCTCTGGGGGTGCCCCCCCCCTCCTGCAGCCGCCGGTTCTCCTCCTCCAGCCCCTCGATCTGGGCACACAGCTGGGACCCCCCCCAAAAAACAGCCATGGGACCCCCAAAAACGGCTTTGGGACCCCCAAAAATGGCTTTGGGACCCCCAAAAACGGCTTTGGGACCCCAAAATACCCCCTGGGACCCCCAAAAATGGCTCTGGGACCCCCAAAAACGGCTCTGAGACCCCCAAAATACCCCCTGGGACCCCCAAAAACGGCTCTGGGACCCCCAAAATACCCCCTGGGACCCCCAAAAATGGCTCTGGGACCCCCAAAAACGGCTCTGGGACCCCCAAAATACCCCCTGGGACCCCCAAAAACGGCTCTGGGACCCCCAAAATACCCCCTGGGACCCCCAAAAATGGCTCTGGGACATTTGGGGACATTTGGGGACATTTGGGGACATTTGGGGACATTTTTGGGGACATTTTGGGGTCCCACCTTGGCCAGCTCCCTCAGCAGGGGCTGTGAGGACATTTGGGAACATTTGGGGACATTTTGGGGACATTTGGGACATTTTTGGGGACATTTTTGGGGAGATTTGGGACATTTCTGGGGACATTTTTGGGGACACTTTTGGGGACATTTTGGGGACATTTGGGGACATTTTGGGGACATTTGGGGACATTTGGGGTCCCACCTTGGCCAGCTCCCTCAGCAGGGGCTGTGGGGACATTTGGGGACATTTGGGGTCATTTTGGGGACATTTGGGGTCATTTGGGGACATTTGGGGACATTTGGGGTCCCACCTTGGCCAGCTCCCTCAGCAGGGGCTGTGGGGACATTTGGGGACATTTGGGGTCATTTTGGGGACATTTGGGGTCATTTGGGGACATTTGGGGACATTTGGGGTCCCACCTTGGCCAGCTCCCTCAATAGGGTGCTGTTCTGGAGCCGAAAATCGTCCTCCTGGCTCTGCAGCTTCCCCTGCAGCATCCGCGTCTCCCCCAGCAGCGCCTCCACCTCCTGGCACCCCAAAAATGGGCTCAGACCCCAAAAATACACCCAGAGACCCCAAAAACAGCCAGAGCACCCAAAATAACCCCAAATAACCCCAAAATAACCCCAAACCAACCCCAAACCCCTCCCTGCAGCATCCGCGTCTCCCCCAGCAGCGCCTCCACCTCCTGGCACCCCAAAAATGGGCTCAGACCCCAAAAATACACCCAGAGACCCCAAAAACAGCCAGAGCACCCAAAATAACCCCAAATAACCCCAAAATAACCCCCAAATAACCCCAAACCAACCCCAAACCCCTCCCTGCAGCATCCGCGTCTCCCCCAGCAGCGCCTCCACCTCCTGGCACCCCAAAAATGGGCTCAGACCCCAAAAATACACCCAGAGACCCCAAAAACAGCCAGAGCACCCAAAATAACCCCAAATAACCCCAAAATAACCCCAAACCAACCCCAAACCCCTCCCTGCAGCACCCACGTCTCCCCCAGCAGCGCCTCCACCTCCTGGCACCCCAAAAATGGGCTCAGACCCCAAAAATACACCCAGAGACCCCAAAAACAGCCAGAGCACCCAAAATAACCCCAAATAACCCCAAAATAACCCCAAAACAACCCCCAAATAACCCCAAAATAACCCCAAACCAACCCCAACCCCCCCCCTGCAGCATCCGCGTCTCCCCCAGCAGCGCCTCCACCTCCTGGCACCCCAAAAATGGGCTCAGACCCCAAAAATACACCCAGAGACCCCAAAAACAGCCAGAGCACCCAAAATAACCCCAAATAACCCCAAAATAACCCCAAACCAACCCCAAACCCCTCCCTGCAGCACCCACGTCTCCCCCAGCAGCGCCTCCACCTCCTGGCACCCCAAAAATGGGCTCAGACCCCAAAAATACAACCAGAGACCCCAAAAACAGCCAGAGCACCCAAAATAACCCCAAATAACCCCAAAATAACCCCAAACCAACCCCAAACCCCTCCCTGCAGCACCCACGTCTCCCCCAGCAGCGCCTCCACCTCCTGGCACCCCAAAAATGGGCTCAGACCCCAAAAATACACCCAGAGACCCCAAAAACAGCCAGAGCACCCAAAATAACCCCAAATAACCCCAAAATAACCCCAAACCAACCCCAAACCCCTCCCTGCAGCACCCACGTCTCCCCCAGCAGCGCCTCCACCTCCTGGCACCCCAAAAATGGGCTCAGACCCCAAAAATACACCCAGAGACCCCAAAAACAGCCAGAGCACCCAAAATAACCCCAAATAACCCCAAAATAACCCCCAAATAACCCCAAACCAACCCCAAACCCCTCCCTGCAGCATCCGCGTCTCCCCCAGCAGCGCCTCCACCTCCTGGCACCCCAAAAATGGGCTCAGACCCCAAAAATACACCCAGAGACCCCAAAAACAGCCAGAGCACCCAAAATAACCCCAAATAACCCCAAAATAACCCCAAACCAACCCCAAACCCCTCCCTGCAGCACCCACGTCTCCCCCAGCAGCGCCTCCACCTCCTGGCACCCCAAAAATGGGCTCAGACCCCAAAAATACACCCAGAGACCCCAAAAACAGCCAGAGCACCCAAAATAACCCCAAATAACCCCAAAATAACCCCCAAATAACCCCAAACCAACCCCAAACCCCTCCCTGCAGCACCCACGTCTCCCCCAGCAGCGCCTCCACCTCCTGGCACCCCAAAAATGGGCTCAGACCCCAAAAATACACCCAGAGACCCCAAAAACACACCCAGAGACCCCAAAAATACACCCAGAGACCCAAAAAATAAATCCCAAACCCCAAAAATAAATCCCCAAACCCCGAAAACAAATCCCAAAACCCCAAAAACATTCTGAATCCCCAAAAAATGCACCCAGACCCCCCAAAATACCCCCTGAGACCCCAAAAAATACACCCAAATAACCCCAAAAATACACCCAGAGACCCCCCCTCAAAAAAGAGACCTCCCAACAATCCCAGAGACCCCCAAAATCCTCCCCCAGGACCCCCAAAATCCCCCCAGAGACCCCCAAAATCCCTTCCAGGACCCCCAAAGACCCCCAATATCCCCCCCAGCACCGAGACCCCCAAAATCCCCCCCAGCTACCCCAAAGACCCCCAAAATCCCCCCAGGACCCCCAAAATCCACCCAGGACCCCCAAATCCCCCCCAGGACCCCCAGAGACCCCCAAAATCCCCCCCAGCTCCCCCAAAATCCCCCCCAGGACCCCCAAAATCCCCCCCAGGACCCCCAAAATCCCCCCAGGACCCCCCAAAATCCCCCCCAGAACCCCCAAAATCCCCCCCAGAACCCCCAAAATCCCCCCAGGACCCCCCAAAATCCCCCCCAGAGACCCCCAACACCCCCCCAGGACCCCCAAAATCCCCCCCAGAACCCCCAAAATCCCCCCCAGGGCCCCCAAAATCCCCCCCAGGGCCCCCAAAATCCCCCCCAGGGCCCCCAAAATCCCCCCCAGGGCCCCCAAAATCCCCCCCAGGACCCTCAAACCCCCCCCAGGACCCCCAAACCCCCCCCAGGACCCCCAAAATCCCCCCCAGCTCCCCCAAAATCCCCCCCAGGACCCCCAACCCCCCCCCAGGACCCCCAAAATCCCCCCCAGCTCCCCCAAAATCCCCCCCAGGACCCCCAACCCCCCCCCAGGACCCCCAAAATCCCCCCCAGGACCCCCAAATCCCCCCCAGGACCCCCAACCCCCCCCCAGGACCCCCAAAATCCCCCCCAGGACCCCCAAATCCCCCCCAGGACCCCCAAACCCCCCCCAGGACCCACCTGGGCCTTCTTGCTCTTGCTGAGGGCCTGGAAAAGAGGGGGGGGAGAAAAGGGGGGGTCACTGGGGGGGTTTGGGGAGGGGTCCCAAGGGGGGGAGGGGTCTCAGGGGGGGGTCCCAAGGGTGGGAGGGGTCTCAGGGGGGGTCCCAAGGGTGGGAGGGGTCTCAGGGGGGGTCCCAAGGGTGTGGGGGTCTCAGGGGGGGGTCCCAAGGGTGGGAGGGTTTTGGGGAGGGGTCCCAAGGGTGGGAGGGGTCTCAGGGGGGGTCCCAAGGGTGGGAGGGGTCTCAGGGGGGGGTCCCAAGGGTGGGAGGGGTCTCAGGGGGGGGGTCCCAAGGGTGGGAGGGTTTTGGGGAGGGGTCCCAAGGGTGGGAGGGGTCTCAGGGGGGGTCCCAAGGGAGGGAGGGGTCTCAGGGGGGTCCCCAGGGTGTGGGGGTCTCACCCCAAACCCCCCCCCCCTCACCTTGTTGGCCTTGGCCAGGTCCTTGTCCAGGCTCTGCACCCGCTGACGCAGCCCCGACAGCTCTGGGGGGACAGAGACCCCCTGAGACCCCCAGGGACCCCCCCATGGACCCCCTGAGACCCCCCTGAGACCCCCTGAGCCCCCCCAGACCCCCTGAAACCCCCTGAGACCCCCAGGGACCCCTGAACCCCCTGAGACCCCCAGGGACCCCCTGAGCCCCCCCAGACCCCCTGAGACCCCAGGAACCCCTGAACCCCCTGAGACCCCCCTGAGACCCCCTGAGCCCCCCCAGACCCCCTGAAACCCCCTGAGACCTCCAGGGACCCCCCCCTGAACCCCCTGAGACCCCCAGGGACCCCCCCATGGACCCCCTGAGACCCCCCTGAGACCCCCATGGACCCCCTGAGACCCCCCTGAGACCCCCTGAGCCCCCCCAGACCCCCTGAAACCCCCTGAGACCCCCAGGGACCCCTGAACCCCCTGAGACCCCCCTGAGACCCCCTGAGCCCCCCCAGACCCCCTGAGACCCCCCTGAGACCCCCAGGGACCCCCCCCTGAACCCCCTGAGACCCCCCTGAGACCCCCTGAGACCCCAGGAACCCCTGAACCCCCTGAGACCCCCTGAGCCACCCAGGACCCCCCTGAGCCCCCCCAGGGACCCCCTGAACCCCCCCTGAACCCCCCTGAGCCCCCCCAGGGACCCCCTAAACCTCCCTAGACCCCCTGACCCCCCCAGAGACCCCCTGAACCCCCCCTGAACCCCCCTGAGCCCCCCCAGGGACCCCCTAAACCTCCCTAGACCCCCTGACCCCCCCAGAGACCCCCTGAACCCCCCTGAGCCCCCCAGGGACCCCCCCAGGCTGCCCCAGCCCCAACAGCTCTGGGGGGGGACAGAGACCCCCTGAGCCCTTCAGGGACCCCCTAAACCCCCCAGGGACCCCCCAAGACCCCCCCAGACCCCCCAAAAGCCCCCCAGACCCCTCAAAAGCCCCCCAGACCCCCCAGGACCCCCTGAACCCCCCCAGGGACCCCCTTAAACCCCCCTGAGCCCCCCCAGGGACCCCCTTAAACCCCCCAGGGACCCCCTGAACCCCCCTGAGCCCCCCCAGGGACCCCCTAAACCCTCCTGAGCCCCCCTGAGCCCCCCTGACCCCCCCAGGACCCCCTGAGCCCCCCCAGATCCCCAGGGACCCTCCAGGACCCCCCCCCCCAGGCTGCCACAGCCCTGACAGCTCTGGGGGGATACAGAGACCCCCCCAGACCCCCTAAACCCCCCCAGGGACCCCCTGAACCCCCCCAGGGACCCCCCAGGACTCCCTGAGACCCCCCAGACCCCCCTAAACCCCCCTGAGCCCCCAAAAGCCCCCCCAGACCCCCCCAGACTCCCCCAAGCTCCTTGAGAACCCCCAAAACCTCCCAAATCCCCCCCCGAGCCTCCACCCAGGACCCCCAGAGACCCTCAGGGACCACTCAAGACCCTCCCTGAGCCCCCCAGACCCCCCAAAAGCCCCCTCAGACCCCCCCAAACCCCCCCCAGACCCCTCAAAAGCCCCCCAGACCCCCCCAAGCTCCATGAGAACCCCCCAGGAACCCCCAAAACCTCCCAAATCCCCCCCCGAGCTTCTACCCAGGACCCTCAGGGACCACCCAAGACCCTCCCTGAGCCCCCCAGACCCCCCAAAAGCCCCCCCAGACTCCCCCAAACTCCTTTAGGACCCCCCAGGAACCCCCAAAATCTCCCAAATCCTCCCCCCGAGCCTCCAGCCAGGACCCCCAGAGACCCTCGGGGACCACCCAAGACCCCCCCAGACCCCCCAAGAGCCCCCAAGAGCCCCTAAGAACACCCCTGGACCCCCCAAAAGCCCCCCCAGACCCCCCCAAGCTCCATGAGAACCCCCCAGGAACCCCCAAAATCTCCCAATTTTCCCCCCGAGCCTCCACCCAGAACCCTCAGGGACCCTCAGGGACCACCCAAGACCCCCCCAGACCCCCCAAAAGCCCCCCCAGACCCCCCAAAACCCCCCCTTAGCCCCCCCAAACTCCGTGAGGACCCCCCAGGAACCCCCAAAACCTCCCAAATCCCCCCCCCAAGCCTCCAGCCAGGACCCCCAGAGACCCTCGGGGACCACCCAAGACCCTCCCTGAGCTCCCAAAAGCCCCCCCAGACCCCCCAAAAGCCCCCCCAGAGCCCCCAAAAGCCCCCCCAGACCCCCTCAAAC
This sequence comes from Pyrocephalus nanus, assembly GCA_038380795.1. Classification (NCBI taxonomy): domain Eukaryota; kingdom Metazoa; phylum Chordata; class Aves; order Passeriformes; family Tyrannidae; genus Pyrocephalus; species Pyrocephalus nanus. Next base: position 46,467 of record JAWZSU010000100.1, read on the forward strand.
CCCCCCCAGACCCCCTCAAAAGCCCCCCCAGACCCCCTCAAACCCCCCCCAGACCCCCCAAAAGCCCCCCAAGACCCCCCAAAAGCCCCCCACACCCCCCCAGACCCCCCAAGACCCCCTCAGAGCCCCCACCGGCCCCGTTCTTGCGCAGCTCATCCGACAGTCGATAGTTCTCCGTTCTCAGCTCCAACAGCTGGGCCTGGGGGGGGAATTGGGGGGCTTTGAGACCACCAGGACCCCCCCAGGAACACCCAGAACCCCCGAGACCCCCAGAACCACCCTGAGACCCCCCAGAACCTCAGGACCCTCCAGGACCCCCTCAAAGCCCCCCCCTCAAAATGAGAGCTCTCCGTTCTCAGCTCCAGCAGTTGGGCCTGGGGGGGATTTGGGGGGGCTTTGAGACCACCAGGACCCCCCTGAGACCCCCAGAACCACCCTGAGACCCCCCAGGACCACCCTGAGACCCCCAGGAACCTCAGAGCTCTCCAGGACCCCCCCCAAGCCCCCTCCTCAAAATGAGAGCTCTCCGTTCTCAGCTCCAACAGCTGGGCCTGGGGGGGGATTTGGGGGGGCTTTGAGACCACCAGGACCCCCCTGAGACCCCCCCAGGACCACCCTGAGACCCCCAGGACCCCCCAGGACCACCCTGAGCTCCTCAGAGCCCTCCAGGACCCCCCCAAGCCCCCCCCTCAAAATGAGAGCTCTCCGTTCTCAGCTCCAGCAGTTGGGGCTGGGGGGGGATTTGGGGGGGCTTTGAGACCACCAAGACCCCCCCAGGAACACCCAGGACCACCCTGAGACCCCCAGGACCACCCTGAGACCCCCAGGACCACCCTGAGCTCCTCAGGACCCCTCAAAGCCCCCTCCTCAAAATGAGAGCTCTCCGTTCTCAGCTCCAGCAGTTGGGCCTGGGGGGGATTTGGGGGGGCTTTGAGACCACCAGGACCCCCCTGAGACCTCCAGAACCCCCCTGAGACCCCTAGAACCACCCTGAGACCCCTAGAACCACCCTGAGACCCCCCAGAGCCCCCAGAACCCCCCTGAGACCCCCCAGGACCACCCTGAGACCCCCCAGGACCCCTCCAAGCCCCCCCCTCAAAATGAGAGCTCTCCGTTCTCAGCTCCAACAGCTGGGCCTGGGGGGGATTTGGGGGGGCTTTGAGACCACCAGGACCCCCCTGAGACCCCCAGGACCACCCTGAGACCCCCCAGAACCTCAGGACCCTCCAGGACCCCCTCAAAGCCCCCCCCTCAAAATGAGAGCTCTCCGTTCTCAGCTCCAACAGCTGGGCCTGGGGGGGATTTGGGGGGGCTTTGAGACCACCAGGACCCCCCTGAGACCCCCCCAGGACCACCCTGAGACCCCCCAGAACCTCAGGACCCTCCAGGACCCCCTCAAAGCCCCCCCCTCAAAATGAGAGCTCTCCGTTCTCAGCTCCACCAGTTGGGCCTGGGGGGGGATTTGGGGGGGCTTTGAGACCACCAGGACCCCCCTGAGACCCCCCCAGGACCACCCTGAGACCCCCAGGACCCCCCAGGACCACCCTGAGCTCCTCAGAGCCCTCCAGGACCCCCCCAAGCCCCCCCCTCAAAATGAGAGCTCTCTGTTCTCAGCTCCACCAGTTGGGCCTGGGGGGGGATTTGGGGGGGCTTTGAGACCACCAGGACCCCCCTGAGACCCCCCAGAACCACCCTGAGACCCCCCAGAACTCCCCTGAGACCCCCCAGGACCCCCAGGACCCCCCTGAGACCCCCAGAATCCCCCCCAAAATGAAACTTCTCTGTTCTCAGCCCCAGCCTGGGGGAAAGGGGGGGGGATTTGGGGGGGGCTTTGAGACCACCAGGACCCCCCCCCCAAGGACCCCCCCCAAATCCACCCCAAAATCCCCCCCAAACCCCCTCCCAAGACCCCCTGTGACCCTTCCCAGACCCCCTCCCCAAAACTCTCCATCCCCCCACCCTTAAATCCCCCCAGAGCCCCTCCCAAGACCCCCCAAAACCCCCCCCTCAAAACCCACCTAGGACCTTCCCCAGCCCCCCCAAACCCCCTCAATCCCCCCCAAACCCACTCCAAAGCCCCCCTTGACCCTCCCCAGATCTCCCAAACCCCCCAAAACCCCCCAAGACCCCCCTTAAACCCCCTAAAACACCCCCAAACCCCTCCATTCCCCCAAAACACCCCCATGACCCCCCCAAACCCCCTTCCAAAACCCCCTATGACCCTTCCCGGATCCCCCAATTCCCCCTAAACCCCCCAAAACACCCCCTAAACCCCCAAAACCCTTCTTAAACCCCCCAAAGAACCCCCTAAACCCCTCCATCCCCCGCAAATCACCCCCAAAACCCCCCCAAAACCCTCCATTCCCCCCAAAACCCCCCCATACCCCCTTCCAAAACCCCCTATGGCCCTTCCCGGATCCCCCAATTCCCCCTAAACCCCCCAAAACACCCCCTAAACCCCCTAAACCTCCCTTAACCCCCCTAAAACACCCCCAAACCCCTCCATCCCCCCCAAAACACCCCCAAGACCCCCCCAAACCCCCTTCCAAAACCCCCTATGGCCCTTCCCGGATCCCCCAATCCCCCCTAAACGCCCCAAAACACCCCCTAAACCCCCCTAAACCCCCCAAAGAACCCCCTAAACCCCTCCATCCTCCCCCCCAAAACCCCCCAAGACCCCCCAAAAACCCCCCATTCCCCCCAAAACACCCCCAAGACCCCCCCAAACCGCCTTCCAAAACCCCCTATGACCCTTCCCGGATCCCCCAATCCCCCCTAAACGCCCCAAAACACCCCCTAAACCCCCCTAAACCCCCCAAAGAACCCCCTAAACCCCTCCATCCTCCCCCCCAAAACCCCCCAAGACCCCCCAAAAACCCCCCATTCCCACCAAAAACACCCCCAAGACCCCCCCAAACCGCCTTCCAAAACCCCCATGACCCTTCCCGGATCCCCCAATTCCCCTAAACCCCCCAAAACACACCTTAAACCCCCCTAAACCCCTCTTAACCCCCCTAAAACACCCCCAAACCCCTCCATCCCCCCCAGACCCCCCAAGCCCCCTTCCACGACCCCCTATGACCCTCCCCAGACCCCCCCAAACCCCCCCAAACCCCTCCTTCCCCCCAAAAACACCCCCCAAAGCCCCCCCCCAAAACCCTCCATCGCCCCCAAAACACCCCCAAACCCCCACACCCCCTCTATTCCCCCAAAAAACACCCTCTAAACCCCCCCCAAAGCCCCCCAAAACCTCACTCTTCCCCACCTGCATCCTCTGGAACTCCTCCGCCGACAGGGCCTCCGCCATCTTGGCGCTCGGGACCCCGCCCCCCGGAGGGCGGGACCGGAAGTGGACGCTCCGCCCACCCCGGCGAGATCATAGAGACGAAACCTCCCCAATTCCCTATTGGGAGGGGGGGGACCATAGAGATGAGTCCTCCCGGCCGGCCAGAGCGGTACCTCCCCGAACCATAGAGTTGAGTCATTCCTCCCGGCAGGCCAGAGTGGGCACTTCCGGATCATAGAGACGGGATAAAGGTGTTAAAGACCTCACCCCCCCCCCACAAAGCTACCGGGGTGGTTTTGGGGGGGTTTTGGGAGGTCTTTTGGGGGTCTCGAAGGTTTTTGGGGGGGGTCTTGGTGGTCTCTTCACCTCACAGGGATCCCCTGAGGAGTTCCGGGTTCCGTAAAGGCCATAGAGACGCCCCCCCCACTATGGGATCATAGGGCGCCCCCTGGTGGTGGAGGACCAACCTCCTCCTTCTCCCCGCTGTGGAATTTGATGGAAATTCCCCCAAAATTCCCCCCAAAATTCCTCACAAAATTGTCCCAAAAATCCTCCCAAAATTCCCCCCAAAATTCCCCCCAAAATTCTCCCAAAATTCCCCCCAAATTCCCTCAAAAATTCCCCCAAATTCCCTCAAAAATTCCCCCCAAATTCTCCCTAAATCCCTCCTAAATTCCCTCAAAATTGTATTCATGCCTTAGGCAAGTAAATAACAGACACTTTATATGATATAAATCCTCTGTATCGCATTTAATAGATAATATCGCATTAAATTCAGTTATTAAATTTGTTAATTAATACGTAAAACAAATTTTATTTAAAACTATTGAAATGTAAAATAATTCGGGTCCGCGATTAGATTAAAACGTTTAATTTTTAAGGTTCCGTGCGCGTACAACGTAAAATTTGCATATCCCGCTTTAGCCCCACCCCCCTCCATCGAAGCCCCGCCCATTCGTTTTAGCTCCACCCCCTTGACCCCACCCCCAGCGATGATTGACAGACAGACTCGGACTCGTGGGACGTGTTTATTTTGAGGGGGGGTCCCAAGAGGATTTTGGGGGTCCCCTGGAGGACTTTGGGGGTCCCTGGGAGGATTTTGGGGGGTCCTGGAGGGGATTTTGGGGGTCCCTGGAGGGGTTTTTGGGGGTCCCTGAGGGGGGAAAATTTGGGGGTCCCTAAGGGGGATTTTGGGGGTGTCCTGGGGGGGGATTTTGGGGGTCCCTGGGGGGGAAAATTTGGGGGTCCCTGGGAAGGTTTTGGGGGTCCCTGGAGGG
>JAWZSU010000101.1:0-49169 GCA_038380795.1 Pyrocephalus nanus
CCCCTGGGTGTGTCCCAATGTCCCCTGACCCCCCCAGTGTCCCTGGGGGGGGTCTGGGTGTCCCCTTTTTGTCCCCTGGGTGTCCCCTGGGTGTCCCCTGGGTGTCCCCTGGGATGTCACCTGAGTGTCACCCAACCCCTCCCCCCCCCAATGTCCCCTGTTTGTCCCCAGGTGGGGGCGTCTCTCTTGGCCAGCAACATCGGTTCGATGTCCCCTGGGTGTCCCAATGTCCCCTGGGTGTCCCCTGGGTGTCCCTTGGGTGTCACCCGACCTCCCCCAATGTCCCCTGAGTATCCCCTGGGGGTGTCCCAATGTCACCTGAACCCCCCCCCAATGTCCCCTGAGTGTCCCATGGGTGTCCCCTGGGTGTCCCCTGAGTGTCCCCTGGGTGTCCCCTGGGTGTCCCCTGGGTGTCCCTGGGTGTCCCCTGGGTGTCCCTGAGTGTCCCCTGACCCCCCAATGTCCCCTGGGTGTCCCCTGAGTGTCCCCTGACCCCCCAATGTCCCCTGGGTGTCCCCTGGGTGTCCCCTGAGTGTCCCTGAGTGTCCCCTGACCCCCCCCAATGTCCCCTGGGTGTCCCCTGGGTGTCCCCTGGGTGTCCCCTGAGTGTCCCTGGGTGTCCCCTGACCCCCCAATGTCCCCTGGGTGTCCCCTGAGTGTCCCTGGGTGTCCCCTGACCCCCCAATGTCCCTTGAGTGTCCCCTGGGTGTCCCCTGGGTGTCCCCTGACCCCCCCCAATGTCCCCTGGGTGTCCCCTGGGTGTCCCCTGACCCCCCCAATATCCCCTGGGTGTCCCCTGGGTGTGTCCCAATGTCCCCTGACCCCCCCCAACCCCCTTGTCCCCCCCCAATGTCCCCTGGGTGTCCCAATGTCCCCCTTTTGTCCCCTGGGGGGGGTTCCCAATGTCCCCTGGGTGTCCCCTGGGTGTCCCCTGGGTGTCCCCAGAGTGTCCCTGAGTGTCCCCTGACCCCCCCCAATGTCCCCTGGGTGTCCCAATGTCCCCTGGGTGTCCCATGGGTGTCCCCTGGGTGTCCCCTGACCCCCCCAATGTCCCCTGGGTGTCCCCTGGGTGTCCCCTGAGTGTCCCCTGGGTGTCCCCTGACCCCCCCAATGTCCCCTGGGTGTCCCCTGACCCCCCCAATGTCCCCTGGGTGTCCCCTGGGTGTCCCCTGAGTGTCCCCTGGGTGTCCCCTGACCCCCCCCAATGTCCCCTGGGTATCCCAATGTCCCCTGACCCCCCCCAATGTCCCCTGGGTGTCCCCTGACCCCCCCCAATGTCCCCTGGGTGTCCCATGGGTGTCCCCTGAGTGTCCCTGAGTGTCCCCTGACCCCCCCCAATGTCCCCTGGGTGTCCCCTGAGTGTCCCCTGGGTGTCCCCTGGGTGTGTCCCAATGTCACCCCCCCCAATGTCCCCTGGGTGTCCCCTGACCCCCCCCAATGTCCCCTGGGTGTCCCCTGGGTGTGTCCCAATGTCACCCCCCCCAATGTCCCCTCCCCCCCAGGTGGGGGCGTCTCTCTTCGCCAGCAACATCGGCTCGGGTCACTTCGTGGGGCTGGCGGGGACGGGGGCGGCCTCGGGGATCGCCGTGGGGGGCTTCGAGTGGAGCGTGAGCCTTACTGGGAGCACTGGGAGCACTGGGAGCCCTTACTGGGAGCACTGGGAGCACTGGGAGCCCTTACTGGGAGCACTGGGAGCACTGGGAGGGGAGCGGGGCGGCCTCGGGGATCGCCGTGGGGGGCTTCGAGTGGAGCGTGAGCCTTACTGGGAGCACTGGGAGCACTGGGAGGGGAGCGGGGCGGCCTCGGGGATCGCCGTGGGGGGCTTCGAGTGGAGCGTGAGCCTTACTGGGAGCACTGGGAGCACTGGGAGGGGAGCGGGGCGGCCTCGGGGATCGCCGTGGGGGGCTTCGAGTGGAGCGTGAGCCTTACTGGGAGCACTGGGAGCACTGGGAGCACTGGGAGCCTTTACTGGGAGCACTGGGAGCACTGGGAGGGGACCGGGGCGGCCTCGGGGATCGCCGTGGGGGGCTTCGAGTGGAGCGTGAGCCTTACTGGGAGCACTGGGAGCACTGGGAGCACTGGGAGCCTTTACTGGGAGCACTGGGAGCACTGGGAGGGGACCGGGGCGGCCTCGGGGATCGCCGTGGGGGGCTTCGAGTGGAGCGTGAGCCTTACTGGGAGCACTGGGAGCACTGGGAGCCCTTACTGGGAGCACTGGGAGCACTGGGAGCCCTTACTGGGAGCACTGGGAGCACTGGGAGGGGAGCGGGGAGGCCTCGGGGATCGCCGTGGGGGGCTTCGAGTGGAGCGTGAGCCTTACTGGGAGCACTGGGAGCACTGGGAGCCCTTACTGGGAGCACTGGGAGCACTGGGAGCCCTTACTGGGAGCACTGGGAGCACTGGGAGGGGAGCGGGGCGGCCTCGGGGATCGCCGTGGGGGGCTTCGAGTGGAGCGTGAGCCTTACTGGGAGCACTGGGAGCACTGGGAGGGGAGCGGGGCGGCCTCGGGGATCGCCGTGGGGGGCTTCGAGTGGAGCGTGAGCCTTACTGGGAGCACTGGGAGCACTGGGAGGGGACCGGGGCGGCCTCGGGGATCGCCGTGGGGGGCTTCGAGTGGAGCGTGAGCCTTACTGGGAGCACTGGGAGCACTGGGAGCCCTTACTGGGAGCACTGGGAGCCCCAGGGGGGTCATACTGGGAGCACTGGGAGCACTGGGAGTGCTTAATGGGTGTACTGGCAGCACTGGAAACACTGGGAGCCCTTACTGGGAGCACTGGGAGTGCTTACTGGGAGCACCGGGAGCACTTAATGGGTGTACTGGGAGCACTGGAAACACTGGGAGCCCTTACTGGGAGCACTGGGAGCCCTTACTGGGAGCACTGGGAGCACTGGGAGAACATACTGGGAGCACTGGGAGTGCTTACTGGGAGCCCTTACTGGGAGCACTGGGAGCCCTTACTGGGAGCACTGGGAGCCCTTACTGGGAGGGCCATACTGGGAGCACTGGGAGCCCACACTGGGAGCACTGGGAGCCCCAGGGGGGTCATACTGGGAGCACTGGGAGCCCACACTAGGAGCACTGGGAGCCCTGGGAGGGCCATACTGGGAGCACTGGGAGCCCTTACTGGTCCATACTGGTGTCCTGGGACCCCATTCTGGGCGTACTGGGACCCCATTCTGGGCGTACTGGGAGCCCTTACTGGGAGCCCACACTGGGAGCACTGGGAGCCCACACTGGGAGCACTGGGAGCCCACACTGGGAGCACTGGGAGAACATAGTGGGAGCACTGGGAGCTCTTACTGGGAGGGCCATACTGGGAGCACTGGGAGCCCTTACTGGGAGCGCTGGGAGCACTGGGAGCCCACACTGGTAGCACTGGGAGCCCTTACTGGTCCATACTGGTTTCCCAGGGCATGTTCATCGTCCTCCTACTGGGCTGGGTCTTCGTCCCCATTTACCTGAAGGCCGGGGTGAGTGGGGGCAACTGGGAGCACTGGGAGGGACTGGGAGGGCACTGGGAGGGGATTGGGAGGGACTGGGAGGGACTGGGAGGGACTGGGAGGGAACTGGGAGGGACTGGGGGGCACTGGGAGGGGATTGGGAGGGACTGGGAGGGACTGGTTTATACTGGTCTATACTGGTTTATAGTGGTTTACACTGGTCTATAGTGGTTTATACTGGTCTATACTGGTCTATACTGGTTTATCCTGCTCCCTTATCCATACCGGCCCATTCTCATCCGTACTGGTCCATGCTGGTTTGAACTCTTCTATACTGGTCCAAACTGGTCCAAACTGGTCCAAACTGGCCCGCACTGATCCATAATGACCCATACCGGTTTATACTGGTCTGTACTGGTCTGTACTGGTTTATCCTGGCCCCTTGTCCATACTGGTCCATTCTCATCCATACTGGTCCATGCTGGTTTGAACTCTTCTATACTGGTCCAAACTGGTCCGTACTGGTTTATACCGGTTTACACCGGCCCATACTGGTCCGTACTGGTCTATACTGGTTCGTACTGGTTTATACAGGTGTCGACCATGCCCGAGTACCTGGGCAAGAGGTTCGGGGGGGGGCGGATCCAGCTCTACCTGGCCCTGCTCTCGCTGGGCCTCTACGTGTCCACCAAGATCTCGGTACTGGGAGCACTGGGAGCACTGGGAGGGACTGGGAGGGGACTGGGAGGGGATTGGGGGGCACTGGGAGGGACTGGGAGGGGATTGGGGGGCACTGGGAGGGACTGGGAGGGGACTGGGAGGGGATTGGGGGGCACTGGGAGGGACTGGGAGGGGATTGGGGGGCACTGGGAGGGACTGGGAGGGGACTGGGAGGGGATTGGGGGGCACTGGGAGGGACTGGGAGGCACTGGGAGGGGATTGGGGGGCACTGGGAGGGACTGGGAGGGGACTGGGGGGCACTGGGAGGGACTGGGAGGGGACTGGGGGGCACTGGGAGGGACTGGGAGGGACTGGGAGGGGATTTGGGGGTTCCCCTCTGGAATTTTGGGGTCCCCGTGAAACTTTGGGGTCCCCCCTCACGGAATTTTGGGGTCCCCCCCCTGGAATTTTGGGGTCCCTAAGGGGTCCCCTCTGGATTTTCGGGGTCCGTATCGAATTTTGGGGTCCCCCCCTGGACTTTTTGGGGTCCCCTCTGGATTTTTGGGGTCCCCCATGAAAATTTTGGGGTTCCTCCCGGGACTTTTTGGGGTCCCCTCTGGATTTTTGGGGTCCCCCCATAATTTTGGGGTCTGTATCGAATTTTGGGGTCCCCCCATAATTTTGGAGTCCCCCCATAATTTTGGGGTCCCCTGTGTAAATTTTAGGGTCCCCTGTGATTTTGGGGTCCCCTGTGTAAATTTTGGGGTCCCCTCATAATTTTTGGGTCCCCCCTGTAAATTTTGGGGTTCCCCCATAATTTTGGGGTCTGTTTTTAGGTGGACATGTCCTCGGGGGCGCTGTTCATCCGCCAGGCGCTGGGCTGGGACCCCACAGAATTTGGGGGGTCCCCACAGAATTTTGGGGTTCCCTGTGTAAATTTTGGGGTCCCCCTTAATTTTTGGGTCCCCCATGTAAATTTTGGGGTCCCCTGTGTAAATTTTAGGGTCCCCTGTGATTTTGGGGTCCCCTGTGTAAATTTTAGGGTCCCCTGTGATTTTGGGGTGCCCTGTGTAAATTTTGGGGTCCCCTCATAATTTTTGGGTCCCCCCTGTAAATTTTGGGGTCCCCCCGGTGATTTTGGGGTCCCCCCTGTAATTTTTTAGGTGGACATGTCCTCGGGGGCGCTGTTCATCCGCCAGGCGCTGGGCTGGGACCCCACAGAATTTGGGGTGTCCCTATAGAATTTTGGGGTCCCCCGTGTAAATTTTGGGGTCCCTGTGTAAATTTTGGGGTTCCCCCATAATTTTGGGGTCTGTTTTTAGGTGGACATGTACTCGGGGGCGCTGTTCATCCGCCAGGCGCTGGGCTGGGACCCCACAGAATTTGGGGTGTCCCTATAGAATTTTGGGGTCCCCCGTGTAAATTTTGGGGTCCCTGTGTAAATTTTGGGGTTCCCCCATAATTTTGGGGTCTGTTTTTAGGTGGACATGTCCTCGGGGGCGCTGTTCATCCGCCAGGCGCTGGGCTGGGACCCCACAGAATTTGGGGGGTCCCTATAGAATTTTGGGGTCCCCCGTGTAAATTTTGGGGTCCCTGTGTAAATTTTGGGGTTCCCCCATAATTTTGGGGTCTGTTTTTAGGTGGACATGTACTCGGGGGCGCTGTTCATCCGCGAGGCGCTGGGCTGGGACCTCTACGCCTCGGTGGGGGCCCTGCTGGGCATCACCGCCATCTACACCGTCACCGGTGGGCGTGGCCGGAAGTGGGAGGGGCCATTGGGGGGCGTGGCATGGAGGGGAGCAGCCACGGGAAGGGGGGAGGGGATGGGAGGGGGGGAGGGAGGGAGGGGTGGGGTGAAGGAGGAGAGGGGGGTGGGGCGTGGAGGGGGGGGTGTGGTTAAGAAAGGGGGCGTGGCCACGTGGAGGAGGTGGGGGCGTGGTGGGAGAGGGGGTGGGGGGTAAAGGGGGGTGGTCAGAGAGGGCGGGGTTATAATGGGAGGGGTCTAAGGGGGGGTGGTTGGTGGGGAAAGGGGGGCGTGTCCAAAAGGGATAGGGTGTGGTCACACATGGGGCGTGGTCCAGAATAGGGTGTGGTAAAAAAGCGTGTGGTTAAAGGGGTGTGGTCAAAGAGGGAGGGGTCTAAGGGGGGGTGGTGGAAATAGGTGTGGTTAAGAGAGGGGGCGTGACCAAAGGGAAGGGGCGTGTCCACAAAGGGGGCGTGGCCAAGAATAGGGTGTGGTCAAAAAGGGTGTGGTTAAAGGGGCGTGGTCAAAGAGGGCGGGTTTGAAGTGGGAGGGGCCTTAGAAGGGTTGGTGGGGAGGGGGGCATGGTCTGGCTGTAAAGGGGGCGTGGCCTGACGGAGGGGGCGTGGCCTGCAGGGGGCCTGGCAGCATTGATGTTCGCGGACCTCCTGCAGACCCTCATCATCGTCGTGGGGGCCTCCGTGCTGGCCGGATACGGTGGGACTGGGAGCACTGGGAGGGACTGGGAGGGACTGGGAGGGGATTGGGGGGCACTGGGAGGGACTGGGAGGGGATTGGGAGGGGATTGGGGGGCACTGGGAGGGACTGGGAGGGGATTGGGGGGGCACTGGGAGGGACTGGGAGGGACTGGGAGGGGATTGGGGGGCACTGGGAAGGGACTGGGAGCACTAGGAGGGAATTGGAGGGCACTGGGAGGGACTGGGAGGGGATTGGGAGGGACTGGGAGGGGATTGGGGGGCACTGGGAGGGACTGGGAGGGACTGGGAAGGGATTGGGAGGGACTGGGAAGCCGATTGGTCCGTACTGATCTCTACTGGTTTTTACTGGTTTCTACTGGTCCGTAGTGACCCACATTGATCTGCACTCATTCATACTGGTCCCTACGGGTCCAAACTGGTCCATACTGGTCCGTACTGACCCATATTGATCTATACCAGTCCAAACCGGTCCATACTGGTCCGTACTGATTCGTATCGATCTATATCGATCCATACTGGTCCTTACTGGTCTGTACTGGTCTTTACTGGTCCTTGCTGACCACCACTGATCTATACTGGTCCATACTGGTCCACTCTGATCCTCACTGCTCTATATACTGGTCCAAACCGGTCCATACTGGTCCGTACTGATCCGTATCGATCCATACTGGTCCGTACTGGTCCTTACTGGTCCTTACTGGTCCGTACTGGTCCTTACTGGTCCTTACTGGTCCGTACTGGTCCTTACTGGTCCTTACTGGCCACTATTGATCTATACTGGTCCACACTGGCCCACTCTGATCCTCACTGCTCTATATACTGGTCCAAACTGGTCCATACTGGTCCGTACTGATCCGTGTCGATCCGTACTGGTCCTTACTGGTCCGTACTGGTCCGTACTGGTCTTTACCGGCCCTTACTGGCCACCACTGATCTATACTGGTCCACACTGGTCCACTCTGATCCCCACTGCTCTATATACTGGTCCAAACTGGTCCATACTGGTCCGTACTGATCCGTATCGATCCATACTGGTCCTTACTGGTCCTTACTGGTCCTTACTGGTCTGTACTGGTCCTTACTGGTCCTTACTGGCCACCATTGATCTATACTGGTCCACACTGGCCCACTCTGATCCTCACTGCTCTATATACTGGTCCGTGCCAGTCCATACTGGTCCGTACTGATCCGTGTCGATCCGTACTGGTCCTTACTGGTCCGTACTGGTCCGTACTGGTCTTTACCGGCCCTTACTGGCCACCACTGATCTATACTGGTCCACACTGGTCCACTCTGATCCCCACTGCTCTATATACTGGTCCAAACTGGTCCATACTGGTCCGTACTGATCCGTATCGATCCATACTGGTCCTTACTGGTCCTTACTGGTTTGTACTGGTCCTTACTGGTCCATACTGGTCCTTACTGGCCCTTGCTGGCCACCATTGATCTATACTGGTCCACTCTGATCCCCACTGCTCTATACACTGGTCCGTGCCAGTCCATACTGGTCCGTACTGATCCGTATCGATCCATACTGGTCCTTACTGGTCCGTACTGGTCCGTACTGGTCTTTACCGGCCCTTACTGGCCACCACTGATCTATACTGGTCCACACTGGTCCACTCTGATCCTCACTGCTCTATATACTGGTCCAAACTGGTCCATACTGGTCCGTACTGATCCGTGTCGATCCATACTGGTCCTTACTGGTCCTTACTGGTTTGTACTGGTCCTTACTGGTCCATACTGGTCCTTACTGGCCCTTGCTGGCCACCATTGATCTATACTGGTCCACTCTGATCCCCACTGCTCTATACACTGGTCCGTGCCAGTCCATACTGGTCCGTACTGATCCGTATCGATCCGTACTGGTCCGTACTGGTCCTTACTGGTCCGTACTGGTCCTTACTGGTCCTTGCTGGCCACCACTGATCTATACTGGTCCACACTGGTCCACTCTGATCCTCACTGCTCTATATACTGGTCCGTGCCAGTCCATACTGGTCCGTACTGATCCGTATCGATCCATACTGGTCCGTACTGGTCCTTACTGGTCCGTACTGGTTTCCCGGCAGCGCTGGCGGCCGTGGGGGGCTACGAGGGGCTGCTGGAGCGCTACCCCCTGGCCCTGCCCCCCAACGCCTCGGGGCCCTGCGGGAGGCCCCGCCCCGACGCCTTCCACCTCCTCCGCCATCCCAGTACGGGGGACCTGCCCTGGCCCGGCCTCATACTGGGACTGGGGATCATCTCCGCATGGTACTGGTGCACCGATCAGGTGAGGGGGGGAGGGACTGGGAGGGGATTGGGGGGGACTGGGAGGGGATTGGGGGGAACTGGGAGGGACTGGGAGGGGATTGGGGGGAACTGGGAGGGGATTGGGGGGCACTGGGAGGGGATTGGGAGGGACTGGGAGGGAGTGGGAGGGGATTGGGGGGCACTGGGAGGGGATTGGGAGGGGATTGGGGGGAACTGGGAGGGGATTGGGGGGCACTGGGAGGGGATTGGGGGGCACTGGGAGGGGATTGGGAGGGGATTGGGGGGAACTGGGAGGGACTGGGGGGGACTGGGAGGGGATTTGGGGGCACTGGGAGGGGATTGGGGGGCACTGGGAGGGACTGGGAGGGGATCGGGGGGCACTGGGAGGGACTGGGAGGGACTGGGAGGGGATTGGGGGACAGTGGGATGAGATAAGGGGACACTGGGAGGGACTGGGAGGGGAGTGGGAGGCACTGGGACGGGATTTTGTGGGGGCACTGGGAGGCACTGGGCTGTAACTGGAGGCACCGGGATAGCACTGGGATGGCACTGAGAGCACTGGGAGGCACTGGGAGCACTGGGATGTAACTGGGAGGCACTGGGAGGCACTGGGAGGCACTGGGAGCACTAGATATAACTGGGAGGCACTGGGAGGCACTGGGAGGCACTGGGAGGTACCTGGGAGGCACTGGGACGTAACTGGGAGGCACTGGCACAGCACTGGGATTGGCACTGGGAAATAACTGGGATGTAACTAAGATGGCACTGGGACGTAACTGGGAGGCACTGGGATGGCACTGGGAGGCACTGGGACGTAACTGGGAGGCACTGGGAGCACTGGGAGCACTGGGAGGCACTGGGAGGCACTGGGATGGCACTGGGAGGCACTGGGACGTAACTGGGAGGCACTGGGAGCACTGGGAGCACTGGGAGGCACTGGGAGGCACTGGGAGCCCCTCCGTCCCGCCCCCCGCAGGTGATCGTGCAGCGCTGCCTCGCCGGCCGCTCCCTGACCCACGTCCGGGCCGGCTGCGTCGTGTGCGGGTACCTCAAAGTGCTGCCCATGTTCCTCATGGTCCTGCCCGGAATGGCCGCTCGCGTCCTCTTCCCGGGTCAGACCCTCCCCCTCTCCAACCCCCTCCACCCCCTGAGGTCAAAATCAGCCTCCTCAAAATGGTTGCCCAACTGTAGGTGGCCGGCCAAGATGGCCGCCAAGATGGCTGCCAAGATGGCTGCCAAGATGGCCGCCAAGATGGCTGCTGAATGGTGTGAACAATATGGCCGCCAATATGGCCGCCTGGGCAATATGGCCATGTGACTATTCAAGATGGCCATCAAGATGGCTGCCAAGATGGCCGTTGAATGGCGTGAACAAAATGGCTGCCAATATGGCTGCCTGGGCAATATGGCCATGTGACTATTCAAGATGGCCACCAAGATGGCAGCCAAGATGGCTGTAGAATGGTGTGAGCAATATGGCTGCCAATATGGCCACCAATATGGCCATGTGACTATTCAAGATGGCCACCAAGATGGCCGCCAAGATGGCCGTTGAATGGCGTGAACAATATGGTCACCAATGTGGCCGCCTGGGCAATATGGCCATGTGACTATTCAAGATGGCCATCAAGATGGCTGCCAAGATGGCCGTTGAATGGCGTGAACAATATGGCCACCAATGTGGCCGCCTGGGCAATATGGCCATGTGACTATTCAAGATGGCCATCAAGATGGCTGCCAAGATGGCCGTTGAATGACGTGAACAAAATGGCTGCCAATATGGCTGCCTGGGCAATATGGCCATGTGACTATTCAAGATGGCCACCAAGATGGCAGCCAAGATGGCTGTAGAATGGTGTGAGCAATATGGCTGCCAATATGGCCACCAATATGGCCATGTGACTATTCAAGATGGCCACCAAGGTAGCCGTAGAATGGCATGAGCAATATGGCCTCCAATATGGCCGCCTGGGCAATATGGCCATGTGACTATTCAAAATGGCTGCCATCATGGGTGGCCATCTTGAATGTTCACCAGGGCAGCCATCCTAGATACTTTCTGTGGCAGCCATATTGGGCAGCCATCTTGAATCCTCCACTGGGCAACCATCTTGAATATTCCACTGGGAGGCCATCTTGGCTACTCTATTGGTCGGCCATCTTGGCTATTCACTCGGTCAGCCATTTTGGGCTGCCATCTTGAATCCTCCACTGGGAGGCCATCTTGGATTGTCCCCTCGAACCCTCCGCAGGGCGGCCATCTTGAACAACGCCATCTTGCGCCGCCACCTTTAACACTCCACCCGGCGGCCATCTTGAATCAAACCCCCCCCCCCGGCCCAAATCTGGCAGCCATCTTGAAAAATAGCCCCTCCCCCCCCAAACCCCGTGTCCGACTCCGCCCCCTCTTGTTTGGCCCCTCCCCCCAGAGGTGGTGGGCTGTGCCGACCCCCAGAACTGCGCCCGTGCCTGCGGCTCCCCCGCCGGCTGCTCCAACGTGGCCTACCCGCGCCTGGTGCTCACCCTGCTGCCCGCCGGTACGTCCACGGGCCCTAATTAGGGGCTCCTTAATTATTATTATTATTACTATTATTATTATTATTAGTTATTATTAGCGGTTTTTTGGGTGCTGTTAATAACGACTAGCGGTTATTAGGGCGTTATTAAAAGGTTTTGCCCATTTTCTGGTCATTTTTTCCTCCCAGCAACCCCGTTTTTTGGTCAATTAACCCCATTTTTTCCCCCCAAAGAAGCCCATTTTTGGGTCTATTAATCCCCTTTCTTGTCGTATTAATCCCATTTTTTTTTGGTCAATCAACCTCCTTCTCCCTCCCAATGAACCCCATTTTTTTATAAATTACCCTCAATTTTTTAATCAATAACCCCCCATTTTCCCCTCCCAATAACCCAAATTTTCCCCCCTCCAATAAACCCCATTTTTTTTGTCAATTAACTCAATTTTTTTATCAACCCCTTTTTTTTTTTTGGTCAATAATATTTTTTTTTTTGTCATTTTCTGCCTATTGATCCCATTTTTGGTCCTATTAAACCCATTTTTTTTTTGCCAATTCCTCCCATTTTTTTCCCAATAACCCCATTTTATTTTCAATTTACCCAATTTCCCCTCAATTCACCCCATTTTTTTTGTGTTCACCCCCCCAGGGCTGCAGGGGCCGATCAATTAACCCTATTTTTGCCCCATAACCCCCATTGTTTTACCCCATAACCCCCATTTTTTTGCCCAAACACCCCATTTTTCCCCCCCAAACCCCCATTTTTTTTTCAATTTTCCCAATTTCCCCCCAGTTCACCCCATTTTTTTGGTGTTTCCCCCCCCAGGGCTGCGGGGGCTGATCAATTAACCCTATTTAGCTTAATCAACCCCATTGTTTTACCCCATAACCCCCATTTTTTTGCCAATTCCTCCCATTTTTTTTCCCAAACCCCCCATTTTTTTCCCCAATTTTCCCAATTTCCCCCCAATTCACCCCATTTTTTTGGTGTTCACCCCCCCAGGGCTGCGGGGGCTGATCAATTAACCCTATTTTTGCCCCATAACCCCCATTTTTTCGCCCCATAGCCCCCATTTTTTTGCCCCAATAACCCCATTTTTTTTGCCCAATAACCCCATTTTTTTCCAATTTTCCCAATTTCCCCCCAATTCACCCCATTTTTTTTGGTGTTTAACCCCCCCAGGGCTGCGGGGGCTGATCAATTAACCCTATTTTTGCCCCATAACCCCCATTTTTTCCCCCCATAGCCCCCATTTTTTTGCCCCATAACCCCCATTTTTTTTCCCAATAACCCCATTTTTTCCCCAATTTTCCCAATTTCCCCCCAATTCACCCCATTTTTCTTGTGTTTAACCCCCCCAGGGCTGCGGGGGCTGATCAATTAACCCCATTGTTTTGCCCCATAACCCCCATTTTTTCGCCCCATAGCCCCCATTTTTTCCCCCCATAACCCCCATTTTTTTGCCCCAATAACCCCCATTTTTTTTCCCAAACCCCCCATTTTTTTCCAATTTTCCCAATTTCCCCCGAATTCACCCCATTTTTTTGGTGTTTCCCCCCCCCAGGGCTGCGGGGGCTGATCAATTAACCCTATTTTTGCCCCATAACCCCCATTTTTTCCCCCCATAACCCCCATTTTTCTGCCAATTCCTCCCATTTTTTTTCCCAAACCCCCCATTTTTTTCCCCAATTTTCCCAATTTCCCCCCAATTCACCCCATTTTTTTGGTGTTCACCCCCCCAGGGCTGCGGGGGCTGATCAATTAACCCTATTTTTGCCCCATAACCCCCATTTTTTCCCCCCATAGCCCCCATTTTTTTGCCCCATAACCCCCATTTTTTTTGCCCAATAACCCCATTTTTTTCCAATTTTCCCAATTTCCCCCGAATTCACCCCATTTTTTTGGTGTTTCCTCCCCCCAGGGCTGCGGGGGCTGATCAATTAACCCTATTTTTGCCCCATAACCCCCATTTTTTCCCCCCATAACCCCCATTTTTCTGCCAATTCCTCCCATTTTTTTTCCCAAACCCCCCATTTTTTCCCCAATTTTCCCAATTTCCCCCGAATTCACCCCATTTTTTTGGTGTTTCCCCCCCAGGGCTGCGGGGGCTGATGAATTAACCCTATTTTGGCTCCATCAACCCCATTTTTTTACCCCATAACCCCATTTTTTTCCCCCCATAACCCCCATTTTTCTGCCAATTCCTCCCATTTTTTTTCCCAAACCCCCCATTTTTTTCCCCAATTTTCCCAATTTCCCCCGAATTCACCCCATTTTTTTGGTGTTTCCCCCCCCCAGGGCTGCGGGGGCTGATCAATTAACCCTATTTTGGCTCCATCAACCCCATTGTTTTACCCCATAACCCCATTTTTTCCCCCCATAGCCCCCATTTTTTTGCCCCATAACCCCCATTTTTTTTCCCAATAACCCCATTTTTTTCCCCAATTTTCCCAATTTCCCCCCAATTCACCCCATTTTTCTTGTGTTTAACCCCCCCAGGGCTGCGGGGGCTGATCAATTAACCCCATTGTTTTGCCCCATAACCCCCATTTTTTCGCCCCATAGCCCCCATTTTTTTGCCCCAATAACCCCCATTTTTTTGCCCCAATAACCCCCATTTTTTTTGCCCAATAACCCCATTTTTTTCCAATTTTCCCAATTTCCCCCGAATTCACCCCATTTTTTTGGTGTTTAACCCCCCCAGGGCTGCGGGGGCTGATCAATTAACCCTATTTTTGCCCCATAACCCCCATTTTTTCCCCCCATAACCCCCATTTTTCTGCCAATTCCTCCCATTTTTTTTCCCAAACTCCCCATTTTTTTCCCCAATTTTCCCAATTTCCCCCGAATTCACCCCATTTTTTTGGTGTTTCCCCCCCCCAGGGCTGCGGGGGCTGATCAATTAACCCTATTTTGGCTCCATCAACCCCATTGTTTTACCCCATAACCCCATTTTTTCCCCCCATAGCCCCCATTTTTTTGCCCCATAACCCCCATTTTTTTTCCCAAACCCCCCATTTTTTTCCCCAATTTTCCCAATTTCCCCCGAATTCACCCCATTTTTTTGGTGTTTCCCCCCCAGGGCTGCGGGGGCTGATGAATTAACCCTATTTTGGCTCCATCAACCCCATTTTTTTACCCCATAACCCCATTTTTTCCCCCCATAGCCCCCATTTTTTTGCCCCATAACCCCCATTTTTTTTCCCAATAACCCCATTTTTTTCCCCAATTTTCCCAATTTCCCCCCAATTCACCCCATTTTTCTTGTGTTTAACCCCCCCAGGGCTGCGGGGGCTGATGAATTAACCCCATTGTTTTGCCCCATAACCCCCATTTTTTCGCCCCATAGCCCCCATTTTTTTGCCCCAATAACCCCCATTTTTTTGCCCCAATAACCCCCATTTTTTTTGCCCAATAACCCCATTTTTTTCCAATTTTCCCAATTTCCCCCGAATTCACCCCATTTTTTTGGTGTTTAACCCCCCCAGGGCTGCGGGGGCTGATCAATTAACCCTATTTTTGCCCCATAACCCCCATTTTTTCCCCCCATAACCCCTATTTTTCTGCCAATTCCTCCCATTTTTTTTCCCAAACCCCCCATTTTTTTCCCCAATTTTCCCAATTTCCCCCGAATTCACCCCATTTTTTTGGTGTTTCCCCCCCAGGGCTGCGGGGGCTGATGAATTAACCCTATTTTGGCTCCATCAACCCCATTGTTTTACCCCATAACCCCCATTTTTTCCCCCCATAACCCCATTTTTTTGCCCCATAACCCCCATTTTTTTTCCCAAACCCCCCATTTTTTTCCCCAATTTTCCCAATTTCCCCCGAATTCACCCCATTTTTGGTGTTTCCCCCCCCCAGGGCTGCGGGGGCTGATGCTGGCCGTGGTGCTGGCGGCGCTGATGTCGTCGCTGGCCTCGATCTTCGCCAGCTCCGCCGCGCTCTTCACCTTCGACGTCTACCAGAGGCTCCGCCCAGGGGCGGGGCCAAGGCACCTGCTCATCGTCGGCAGGTGGGACACGCCCACCCTCTAATTAGTGACCTATTAATTTAATTAGGGACCTATTAAAGTCATTAATGACCCTTTAGTTCTTAGGGGGCTATTAATTGTCATTGGGGGGCCACTGATTTAATTATTAACCCATTAATTGTCATTAGTGACCTGCTCCTCGTTGGCAGGTGGGACACGCCCACCACCCTAATTAGTGACCTATTAATTTAATTAGGGGCCTATTGACGTAATTATTGACCCTTTAATTGTTATTAATGTCATTAGTCACCCGTTAATTGTTATTAATGTCATTGACCCTTTAATTGTCATTAGTGACCTGCTCCTCGTCGGCAGGTGGGACACGCCCATTAATTTAATTAGGGACCTATTAACCTCATTAATGACCCATCAGTTGTTATTAATGTCATTAATGACCCATTAATTGTATTAGGGGGCTATTATTTAATTAGAGACCCATTAATTGTCATTAGTGACCTGCTCCTCGTCGGCAGGTGGGACACGCCCACCCCCCTTAATTAGTGACCCATTAATTGTCATTAGTGACCTGCTCGTCGTGGGAAGGTGGGACACGCCCACCTCCGCTAATTAGTGACCCAGTAATTGTTATTGTGGCCTATTAACCTCATTAATGACCCATTAATTGTTATTAATGTCATTAATGACCCATTAATTGTTATAATGTCATTAGTGACCCACTAATCGTTATTAGTGACCTGCTCCTCGTCGGCAGGTGGGACACGCCCATCTGCCCTAATTAGTGACCCATTAATTTAATTAGGGGCCTATAATGGCCATGACGGGGGAGGGTATTAATTGTTATTAGTGACCCACAAATTGTTATTAGGTGGCTAATTATCGCTATTAATGGCCCATTGATCATCGTTATTCTGATATTGACCCATTACATGTAATTAGGGGGCTAATAATCGTTATTAGTGACCTATTAATGCAATTAGCAACCCATTAATTTTTATTAGGGGGCTAATAATCGTTACTAGTGACCCATAAATTATTATTAGGTGGCTATTGATCGCTATTAATGGCCTATTGATCATCGTTATTTTGTAATTAGTGACCCATTACATGTTGTTGGGGGGCTAATAATCGTTATTAGTGACTTATTAATGCAATTAGCGATCCATTAATTTTAATTAGGGGGCTATTAATGTTATTAATTTTTACCGGGGGGGCTAATAATCGTTATTGATAACCCTTTAACCATCATTATTTTCTATTAGTGACCTATTAACGCTATTAACGACCCCATTACGTGCCATTGGGGGGCTATTAATAGTTATTAGCGACCTATTAATGCAATAATGACCCATTAATTTTTATTAGGGGGCTAATAACCGTTATTAATTTTATCACGGGGGTTAATAATCATTATTAATAACCCCTTTAACCATCATTATTTTGCATTAGTGACCTATTAACGCTATTGACGACCCCAAATAAGAGCCGATAACCCCATTTTTTTTAACGAGTGACCCTAATTAGTGGCTAATTGGGGCAGGGCGTGGGTGCTGGCCATGGTGGGGCTGAGCCTGGCGTGGGGGGAGTTTTTAGGTGGCTATTGATCGCTATTGATGGTCCATTGATCATCGTTATTCTGATATTGACCCATTAAATGTCATTAGGGGGCTATTAATCGCTATTAGCGACCTATTAATGTAATGATTAACCCTTTTTTTTTTTAATTAGGGGGCTAATAATCGTTACTAGTGACCCATAAATTATTATTAGGTGGCTATTGATCGCTATTAATGGCCCATTGATCATCATTGTTCTGATATTGACACATTACATGTCATTATGGGGCTAATAATCGTTATTAGCAACCTATTAATGCAATAATTAACCTATTAATTTTAATTGGGGGCTATTAATGTTATTAATTTTTACCGGGGGGGCTAATAATCGTTATTGATAACCCTTTAACCATCATTATTTTCTATTAGTGACCTATTAATGCTATTAACGACCCCATTATGTGCCATTGGGGGGCTATTAATAGTTATTAGCGACCTATTAATGCAATGATGACCCATTAATTTTTATTAGGGGGCTAATAACCGTTATTAATTTTATCACGGGGGTTAATAATCATTATTAATAACCCCTTTAACCATCATTATTTTGCATTAGTGACCTATTAACGCTATTGACGACCCCAAATAAGAGCCGATAACCCCATTTTTTTTAACGAGTGACCCTAATTAGTGGCTAATTGGGGCAGGGCGTGGGTGCTGGCCATGGTGGGGCTGAGCCTGGCGTGGGGGGAGTTTTTAGGTGGCTATTGATCGCTATTGATGGTCCATTGATCATCGTTATTCTGATATTGACCCATTAAATGTCATTAGGGGGCTATTAATCGCTATTAGCGACCTATTAATGTAATGATTAACCCTTTTTTTTTTTAATTAGGGGGCTAATAATCGTTACTAGTGACCCATAAATTATTATTAGGTGGCTATTGATCGCTATTAATGGCCCATTGATCATCATTGTTCTGATATTGACACATTACATGTCATTATGGGGCTAATAATCGTTATTAGCAACCTATTAATGCAATAATTAACCTATTAATTTTAATTGGGGGCTATTAATGTTATTAATTTTTACCGGGGGGGCTAATAATCGTTATTGATAACCCTTTAACCATCATTATTTTGCATTAGTGACCTATTAATGCTATTAACGACCCCATTATGTGCCATTGGGGGGCTATTAATAGTTATTAGCGACCTATTAATGCAATAATGACCCATTAATTTTTATTAGGGGGCTAATAACCGTTATTAATTTTATCACGGGGGTTAATAATCATTATTAATAACCCCTTTAACCATCATTATTTTGCATTAGTGACCTATTAACGCTATTAACGACCCCAATAAGAGCCGATAGCCCCATTTTTTTAACGAATTACCCTAATTAGCGGCTGATTTTGGCAGGGCGTGGGTGCTGGTGATGGTGGGGCTGAGCCTGGCGTGGCTGCCGGTGGTGGAGGCGGCGCGGGGCGGGCAGCTCTTCGATTACATCCAGGCCATGGCCAGCTTCCTCGCCCCGCCCGTGGCCGCCGTCTTCGTCCTCGCCGTCTTCGTGCCCCGCGTCAACGAGCCCGTGAGTCAGGGGGGGTTAATTGGGGGGTTAATTGGGTAATTAATGGGTGATTAATGGGGGTAATGGGTGGTTAATGGGGTTAATGGGGTGGTTAATGGGGTTAATGGGGTGGTTATTGGGTGGTTATTGGGGGTTAAATGGGGTTAATCGGTCATTAATGCCCCGCGTCAACGAGCCCGTGAGTCACACCCTGCTGATTGGGGGGTTAATTGGGTAATTAATGGGTGATTAATGGGGGTAATGGGTGATTAATGGGGTTAATGGGGTGGTTATTGGGTGGTTATTGGGGGTTAAGGGGGGTTAATCGGTCATTAATGCCCCGCGTCAACGAGCCCGTGAGTCACACCCTGCTGATTGGGGGGTTAATTGGGTAATTAATGGGTGATTAATGGGGGTAATGGGTGATTAATGGGGTTAATGGGTGGTTAATGGGGTTAATGGGTGGTTAATGGGGGGTAATTGGTGATCAGTGGGGGTTAATCAGTGGTTAACGGGGTTATTAGGTGATTAATGGGGGTTAGTTAGGTGTTAATTGGGGTTAATCGGTGATTAATGGGGAATAATTAGGTGTTAATTGAAGTTAATTGGTGATCAGTGGGGGTTATTAGGTGTTAATTGGGGTTAATTGGTGATTATTGGGGGGTAATCGGTGATTATTGGGGGTTAATCTGTGATTAATGGGGTTAATCAGTGGTTAATGGGGGTTATTAGTTGTTAATTTGGGTTAATAGGTGGTTAATCGTTGATTATTGGGGGTTAATCGGTGGTTAATGGGGGTTAATGGGTGATTAATGGGGGTAATGGGTGATTAATGGGGTTAATTGGTGATTAATGGGGGTTAATTGGTGATTAATAGGGGCTAATTGGTGATTGATAGGGGCTAACTGGGTCATTTTGGGGCAATTTCGGGCAATTTGGGGTCGTTTTGATGCAATTTTTGGTCATTTCGGGGCAATTTGGGGCCATTTTGGGGCAATTCGGGTCAATTTTTCACCATTTGGTGTCAATTTTTCACCATATTGGCTCAATTTTTGGCCATTTCGGGTCAATTTCTCACCATTTTGGGTCAATTTTTGGTCATTTCGTGTCAATTTTTGGCCGTTTCGGGGCTAATTTTCTCCTTTCCCCCCTCCCCAGGGCGCTTTTTGGGGTCTGCTGGGGGGTCTGGCCCTGGGCCTGGCCCGGCTGGGGGGGGAGGGGCTGCTAATTAGTGACTAATAGGGGCTATTTGGAGATTAATAGGAGCTAATTGGCGATTAATAGGGGCTAATCGGCGATTGATAGGGGCTAATTGGTGATTAATAGGGTCATTTTGGGTCATATTGGGGCGATTTTGTTCCATTTTGGGGCAATTTCGGGCAATTTGGGGTCGTTTTGACGCAATGTTTGGTCATTTCGGGGCAATTTTTGGTCATTTTGGGTCAATTTTTGGCCGTTTCGGGGCAATTCGGGTCAATTTTGGTCATTTTGGGTCAATTTTTGGCCATTTTGGGCTAATTTTCTCCTTTCCCCCCTCCCCAGGGCGCTTTTTGGGGTCTGCTGGGGGGTCTGGCCCTGGGCCTGGCCCGGCTGATCCCGGAGGTGGCGCTGGGGGGGGGGTCGGGGGTGGGGGAGGGGCCGGAGGGGGGGTCGTGCGGCCCCCCCGGGCGCTGCCCCCGCGCCCTCTGCGGCCTCCACTACCTGCACTTCGCCGCCCTCCTCTTCCTCGCCACGGCCGCCATCGCCGCGGGGGTCTCGCTCTGCCACCCCCCCATCCCCAAAAAACACGTGAGTGCCGGTTTTGGGGGGATTTGGGGGGTCCTGGAGGGGGTTTGGGGGGTCTTTCAGGGGGTTTGGGGGGTCCTTGAGGGTGTTTGGGGGGTCCTGGAGGGGGTTTGGGGGATCCTGGAGGGGGTTTGGGGGATCCTGGAGGGGGTTTGGGGGGGTTAAAAGGTCCTGGAGGGGATTTGGGGGAATTTTGGGGGGTCCTGGAGGGGATTTGGGGGGACTTGGGGAGTCCTGGGGCGGGTTTGGGGGGTCCTTGAGGGGGTTTGGGGGGGGTTTGGGGGGGCTCCTCTTCCTCGCCACGGCCGCCATCGCCGCGGGGGTCTCGCTCTGCCACCCCCCCATCCCCAAAAAACACGTGAGTGCCGGTTTTGGGGGGATTTGAGGGGTCCTGGATGGGGTTTGGGGGGGTTAAAAGGTCCTGGAGGGGATTTGGGGGAATTTTGGGGGGTCCTGGAGGGGGTTTGGGGGTGATTTGGGGGGTCCTGGAGGGGGTTACAAGGTCCTGGAGGGGATTTGGGGGTGATTTGGGGGGTCCTGGATGGGTTTTGGGGGGTCCTGGAGGGGGTTTGGGGGGGTCTTTGAGGGGGTTTGGGGGGTCCTTGAGGAGATTTGGGGGGTCCTGGATGGGGTTTGGGGGGGTTAAAAGGTCCTGGAGGGGATTTGGGGGAATTTTGGGGGGTCCTGGAGGGGGTTTGGGGGTGATTTGGGGGGTCCTGGAGGGGGTTAAAAGGTCCTGGAGGGGATTTGGGGGTGATTTGGGGGGTCCTGGATGGGTTTTGGGGGGTCCTGGAGGGGGTTTGGGGGGTCCTGGAGGGGGTTTGGGGGGTCCTGGAGGGGATTTGGGGGATCCTTGAGGGGGTTTGGGGGGTCCTGGAGGGGGTTTGGGGGGTCCTGGAGGGGATTTGGGAGGTCCTGGAGGGGATTTGGGGGGTCTTTGAGGGGATTTGGGGGGGTTAAAAGGTCCTTGAGGGGATTTGGGGGTGATTTGGGGGGTCCTGGAGGGGATTTGGGGGGTCCTGGAGGGGTTTTGGGGGGGTCTCAGGTGATTTTCGGGTGGTCCCACCTGATCTTTGGGGGGGTCTCGGGTGATTTTTAAGCCCTTCGATGATTTTTTGGGGGGGTCCCGGGTGATTTTTAAGCCCCTCCCGCCGATTTTTTGGGGGTCCCAGATATTGGGGGGGGTCCCTGGGGTGGTCCCGGGTGATTTTTACCCCCCCCCGATGATTTTGGGGGGGGGGTCCCGGGTGATTTTTAAGCCCCCCCCCTCCCCCAGCCGATTTTTGAGCACCTCCCGGGTCATTTTTGGGGGGTCCCGGGTGATTTTTAAGCCCCTCCCGCCGATTTTTTGGGGGTCCCAGATATTGGAGGGGGTCCCTGGGGTGGTCCCGGGTGATTTTTACCCCCTCCCTGAGGATATTTGGGGGGGTTTCCCCCCAAATTTGGGGGGGCAGCTCCACCGCTTGGTGTTCAGCCTGAGGAACAGCCGCGAGCCCCGCGTGGACCTGGACACCCCCAAAGACCCCCCCGTGCCCCTCCAGGGTGAGCGGGGACCCCCAAATTTGGGGGTCTGGGGGGTCTGGGGGTCAAAATTTGGGGGGGGTTGGGGGGAGTCCCAAATCTGGGGGGTTTGGGGGGTCCAAAGTGGACCTGGACACCCCCAAAGACCCCCCTGTGCCCCTCCAGGGTGAGCGGGGACCCCCAAATTTGGGGGGTTGGGGGTCTGGGGGTCAAAATTTGGGGGGTTTGGGGGTCAAATTTGGAGGGTTTGGGGGATCTGGGGGTCAAAATTGGGGGGTTTGGGGGGTCTGAGCGTCAAAATTTGGGGTTTGGGGGGTCCAAAGTGGACCTGGACACCCCCAAAGACCCCCCCGTCCCCCTCCAGGGTGAGCGGGGACCCCCAAATTTGGGGGTCTGGGGGGTCTGGGGTCAAAACTTGGGGGTTTTGGGGGGTCTGGGGGTCAAAATTTGGGGGTTTGGGGGTCAAATTTGGGGGTTGGGGGGTCTGGGAGTGAAAATTTGGGGGTTTTGGGGGGTCTGGGGGTCAAAATTTGGGGGATTTGGGGGGGTCCAGGTGACTTTGGGGGACCCCAAATTTGGGGGAGTTTGGAGGTCCCAAATTTGGGGCATTTGGGGGGGCTGGGGGTCAAAATTTGGGGGTTTTGGGGGGTCTGGGGGTCCAAATTTGGGGGGTTTGGGGGGGGGTCCAGGTGACTTTGGGGGTCCTCAAATTTGGGGGGTCTGGGGAGTCCCAAATTTGGGGGTTTGGGGGGTCTGGGGGTCAAAATTTGGGGGGGGTTGGGGTGGGGTCCCTAAATTTGGGGGGTCTGGGGGTCAAAATTTGGGGGGGGTTGGAGGAGGGTCCCTAAATTTGGGGGGTCTGGGGGTCAAAATTTGGGGGGGGTTGGAGGAGGGTCCCTAAATTTGGGGGGTCTGGGGGTCAAAATTTGGGGGGGGTTGGGGTGGGGTCCCTAAATTTGGGGGGTCTGGGGGTCAAAATTTGGGGGGGGTTGGAGGAGGGTCCCTAAATTTGGGGGGTTTGGGGGTCAAAATTTGGGGGGGGTTGGGGTGGGGTCCCTAAATTTGGGGGGTCTGGGGGTCAAAATTTGGGGGGGGTTGGGGTGGGGTCCCTAAATTTGGGGGGTCTGGGGAGTTTGAGGGACCCCGAATTTTGGGGGGGGGAAGGGGGTTTTGGGGGGGGAGGGGTTTCATGCGATTTTTTGGGGGGTCCCCAAATTTTGGGGGGGGATGCCACCCCTTAGAGGTCGCCCCTCCCCCCCCCTTTTTTAACCCCTCCCCCCCCCAAATCCCCCCAGATGTGGAGGCGGAGCCTTCGGCGCGGGGGGCGGAGCCTGGAGCGGAAGGGGCGGGGCCAGGAGGGGGCGTGGCCTCCCAGGGCGTGGCCCCGCCCCCCGAGGACCCCCTGTGGAGCCGCGTGGTCGACGTCAATGCCCTCGTCCTGATGGGCGTGGCCTTCTTCCTGTGGGGCTATTTCGCCTGAGGGACCCCCCCAAAATAAACAGAAACACCCCAAAAACACCCAAAAACACCCAAAAATGTGTGAAAATGACCCGAAAATGGGGGAAAATGACCCGAAAATGTGTGCAAATGACCTGAAAATGAGCGAAAATTGCACAAAATTGCCTCAAAATGGAGCAAAATGACCCCAAAATGACCTGAAATGACCCCAAAATGGCCTGAAATGACCCCAAAATGGAGCAAAATGACCCCAAAATGGACTGAAATGACCCCAGAATGGACTGAAATGACCCCAAAATGACCACAAGTTGCTCCAAAATGGCCCCAAATGGAGCAAAATGACCCCAAAATGGCCTGAAATGGCCCCAAAAATGGAGCAAAATGACCCCAAAATGACCCCAAGGTGACCCCAAAATGACCACAAGTTGCTCCAAAATGGACCCAAATGGAGCAAAATGACCTCAAAATGGACTGAAATTACCCAAAATGACCCCAAAGTGACCCCAAAATGACCCCAAATCCCCCCAAAAATGAGATGTTCCTGTGGGGCTATCTCGCCTGAGGGACCCCCCCAAATAAACCAAAACACCCCAAAGACACCCAAAAATGTGTGAAAATGACCCAAAAATGAGCGAAAATGGCACAAAATCACCTCAAAATGGAGCAAAATGACCCCAAAATGGACTGAAATGACCCAAAAATGGCCTGAAACGACCCCAAAATGGATTGAAATGACCCCAAAATGAAGCAAAATGACCCCAAAATGGACTGAAATGACCCCCAAAATGACTCCAAAATGGAACAAAATTAGCCCTAAAAAACGGCCCCAAAACGGCCCCAAAATCCCTCCCAAATTGCCTCAAATCACCCCAAAACGCCCCCCTAAAATTGCCCCCAAATTCCCCATAAAATGGCCCCAAATCACCCTGAAATCGCCCCAAAAATGGCACCAAATCACCCCAAAATTCCCCCCCAAAAAATGCCCCCAAATTTGCCCAAAATGGCCCCAAATCCCCCAAATGACCCCAGATCCCCCCCAAATGACCCCAAATCCAAATCCCCCCAAAATGCCCCGAATTGGCCCCAAATTTCCCCAAAATGGCCCCAAAAAATGCCCCCCCAAACGGCCCCAAATTTCTCCAAAATGGCCCCAAAAAATGCCTCCCAAAATGGTCCCAAAAATCCCCTCAAAACGGCCCCAAAAAATGCCCCCCAAAACTGCCCCAAATTTCCCTAAAACTGCCCCAAATTTCCCCAAGTCGACCCCAAAAAATGCCCCCCAAAACTGCCCCAAATTTCCCTAAAACTGCCCCAAATTTCCCCAAGTCGACCCCAAAAAATGCCCCCCAAAACGGCCACCAATTTCCTCAAAATGGCCCCAAAAATCCCCATTTTTTGGCCTTTTTTTTTTTGGGTTCCTTTTATTTGGTCCTTCGGAGGGGGCGGGGCTTGAGGGAGGTGGGGGCGTGGTCAGGACGCGCTGGCCGCGCCCATCGAAGGCGCTGGCCCCGCCCACTGGAGACGCCACTCGTCCGGGGCCAGCAGGGGGCGCTGAGTGTCCCAGCCCGAGGCCGCCAGCCCTGCGGGTAATTAGCGCTAATTAGCGGTAATTAGTACTCAAAGGGGGCAATAAGGGTCATTAGGGGTTAATTAGGGGGTAATTAGCAGGAATTAGGAGTGATTAGGGGTAATTAGAGGATAATTAGGAGCAATTTGGGGGTTCTTCAGGATTATCAAGGGGTCATAGTGTATAATTAAGGTCATTGGGGTAATTAGGAGCTAATTAGGGTCATTGGGGTAATTAGGGGCTAATTAGGGTCATTGGGGTAATTAGGGCCTAATTAGAGTCATTGGGGTAATTCGGAGCTAATTAGGGTCACTGGGGTGATTAGGGGCTAATTAGAGGTCAGTGGAGGGATTAGCAGGAATTAGGAGAGATTAGGGGTAATTAGAGAATAAGTATAAGTAATTAGGGGGTTATTGAGGGATATCAGGGGGTTATTGGTGTAATTAGGGGTTAATTAGGGTCATTGGAGTAATTAGCAGGAATTAGGAGTGATCAGGGGTAATTAGAGGCTAATTAGAAGTAATTAGGGGGTTCTTCAGGGTTATCAAGGGGTCAGAGTGGCTAATTAGGGGCTAATTAGGGTCATTGGGGTAATTAGGGCCTAATTAGAGTCACTGGGTAATTAGGGGCTAATTAGAGGTCAGTTGGGTGATTAGCAGGAATTAGGAGCGATTAGGGGTAATTAGAGGATAATTAGAACTAATTAGGGGGTTCTTCAGGGTTATCAAGGGGCCATAGTGGGTGATTAGGGGCTAATTAGGGTCATTGGGGTAATTAGGGCCTAATTAGAGTCATTGGGGTAATTCGGAGCTAATTAGGGTCACTGGGGTGATTAGGGGCTAATTAGAGGTCAGTTGGGTGATTAGCAGGAATTAGGAGCGATTAGGGGTAATTAGAGGATAATTAGAAGTAATTAGGGGGTTATTGAGGGATATCAGGGGGTCAGAGTGGGTAATTAGGGGCTAATTAGGGGCTAATTGTGGTAATTCCTGCTTACCCTGCAGGAGGGCGGGGCCCAAGCGCTGCCACAGCCGGGTGGTCTCGGCCAAGACCCCCCAGGGAACCCCCCCGGGGGCTGGAATGGGGAGGGGAGGGGTCAGAAACAAAAACCATCCCCAAACTGACCCAAAATTAACAAAATTGACCCCGAATCCCCCAAAATCCCCACCAAAATTGACCCCAAATTAACCCAAAATTGACCCCAAAACCCCCTAAAATCATCCCCAAAATTGATCCCAAATCCCCCCAAAATCCCCCCAAAATTGACCCCAAATTCCCCCCAACCCCCCCCAATCCCCCCCAAATCCCCCCCAAATCCCCCCCAAATCCCCCTCAAATCCCCCCCAAATCCCCCCAAATCCCCCCCAAACCCCCTCAAATCCCCCTCAACCCCCCCTCAAATCCCCCCCAAATCCCCCCCAAATCCCCTTCACCCCCCCAAAACCCCCCCAAATCCCCCCCAAATCCCCCTCAAACCCCCCCAAATCCCCCCCAAACCCCCTCAAATCCCCCTCAACCCCCCCTCAAATCCCCCCCAAATCCCCCCCAAATCCCCCCAAACCCCCTCAAATCCCCCCCAAATCCCCCTCAAACCCCCCCAAATCCCCCCCAAACCCCCTCAAATCCCCCTCAACCCCCCCCAAATCCCCCTCAAATCCCCCCCAAACCCCCCTCAACCCCCCCGAATTCCCCCCAAACCCCCCTAAACCCCCCCAAACCCCCTCAAATAACCCCCAAATCCCCCTCAAATCCCCCCAAATCCCCCCAAATCCCCCCCAGCCCTCACGGCAGCGTCTCAGGCGCCTCTGGAGGGGTCCCAGGAGCCCCCCCAGGGGGGTTTGGGGGTCCAGGTCGGGCCCCAAAAGCTCCTCGAGCAGCAGGGCCTGGGCACAGGACAAGAGGGGGGTCTCGGGGGGGGCCCCCCCACGCAGCCCCACCCCCACCCAGCCTGCAAAACAGGGGAGGGGTCATTGGGGAGGGGGGGTCCCCAAAAAAATTGGGGTCCTTTTCTACCCAAGACCCCCAAATTTGGGTCGTTTAAGACCCCAAAACCCCCAAATTTGGGACTCCAAGACCCCAAAACCCCCAAATTTGGGGTCTCCCCGCCCCAAAACCCCAAAATTTGGGTCCTTTAAGATCCCCCAGACCCCAAAACCCCCCAAATTTGGGGTCTCCCCGATCCAAAACCCCCAAATTTGTGACTCCAAGACCCCAAAACCCCCAAATTTGGGACTCCAGGACCCCAAACCCCCCAAATTTGGGTCCTTTAAGACCCCCCAGACCCCCAAATCCCCCCAAATTTGGGGTCTCCATGCCCCAAAACCCCCAAATTTGGGTCTCCAAGACCCCAAAACACCCAAATTTGGGTCCTTTAAGACCCCCCAGACCCCCAAATTTGGGATCTCCCTGCCCCAAAACCCCCAAATTTGGGTCCTTTAAGACCTCCAAACCCCCAAATTTGGGACTCCAAGACCCCAAAACCCCCAAATTTGGATCCTTTAAGACACCAAAACCCCTAAATTTGGGACTCCAAGACCCCAAAACCCCCAAATTTGGGGTCTCAACCACCCAAAACCCCCAAATTTGGGACTCCAGGACCCCAAAACACCCCAATTTGGGCCCTTTAAGACCCCCCAGACCCCCAAAACCCCCAAATTTGGGATCTCCCCACCCCAAACCCCCCAAATTTGGGACTCCAAGACCCCATAATGCCCGAATTTAGGGTCTCAGCCACCCAAAACCCCCAAATTTGGATCCTTTAAGACCCCAAAAACCCCAAATTTGGGCCCTTTAAGACCCCCCACACCCCCAAGACCCCCAAATTTGGGGTCTCAAGCACCCAAAATCCCCAAATTTGGGATCTTAACCACCCAAAACCCCCAAATTTGGGTCTTGACCCCCCAAACCCCCCAAATTTGGAGCCCCCACCTCGGGAGGGGCGGAGCACGATGATGTAATCAGGGCTCCCACATTCCAGAGCCTTCTGGAATTCTGCCTCACTGGGGACAGAAAAACGGGGAAAAGGCACCAAAATGAGGCAAAATTGGCCAAAAATGAGAGGAAAACAAGAAAAAACGACCCAGAAATGACCAAAAATGACCCAGAAATGACCAAAAATGGCCAAAAAGTGACCAAAAACGACACAGAAATGACCAAAAATGACCCAGAAATGACCAAAAATGGCCAGAAATGGCCAAAAATGACCCAAAAGTGACCAAAAACGACCCAGAAATGACCAAAAATGGCCAAAAAGTGACCAAAAACGACACAGAAATGACCAAAAATGGCCAGAAATGGCCAAAAATGACCAAAAAGTGACCAAAAACGACACAGAAATGACCAAAAATGACCGAGAAATGACCAAAAATGACCGAGAAATGACCAAAAATGACCAAAAAGTGACCAAAAACGACCCAGAAACGACAAAAACGGCTCCAAAATGACAAAAAGTGACTCAAAAATCACAACAAAAGACCAAAAAACGGCAGAAAACGACACAAAACGAACAAAAAAATGGCAAAAAAGACGCCAAAAGGAAACAAAACGGCCCAAAAATGTCCGAAATGACCCCAAAAACGTCCGAAATGACCCAAAAACATCCAAAATGATCCCAAAACGTCCGAAATGACCCCAGAAACATCCGAAATGACCCCAAAAACGTCCAAAATGACCCCAAAACATCCAAAATGACCCAAAAACATCCAAAATGACCCCAAAACGTCCGAAATGACCCCAAAAATGTCCAAAATGATCCCAAAACATCCAAAATGACCCCAAAACGTCTGAAATGACCCCAAAACGTCCGAAATGACCCCAAAACGTCCAAAATGACCCCAAAACGTCCGAAATGACCCCAAAACGTCCGAAATGGCCCCAAAAACGTCCAAAATGACCCCAAAACGTCCGAAATGACCCCAAAACATCTGAAATGACACCAAAAACGTCCAAAATGACCCCAAAACCACAAAAAAAGGCACAAAATGAGACAAAATGCCCCAAAATGGTCCCCAAATCCCCCCAATTTTTCCCCAATCCCCCCAAATCCCTCCCAGACCCCCCAAATTCCCCCAAATTTGCCCAAATTCGCCCAAATTTGCCCAAATTCGTTCATTTTGGCTCACCTGGTGACGAGCTCCTCCAGGGGGGCCCCCAGGTGAAGGTGGAGGCAGGTGCTGAACCCTGGGGGGGAGGGGAATGCCCAAAAATGACCCAAAATGACCCAAAATCGCCCCAAAATGACCCAAAATGAAGAAAAACCAACAAAAACGGCCCCGAAATGACCCCAAAATGAACAAGAATGGCCCAAAATGAACAAAAGTGGTCTAAAATCAACCCAAAATCACCCCCAAATGACCCAAAATCACCCCAATATGACCCAAAATCACCCCCAAATGACCCAAAATCACCCCAATATGACCCAAAATCACCCCAAAATGACCCCAAGTGAAGAAAAATGAACAAAAATGGCCCCAAAATGACCCCAATATGAACAAAAATGGCCTAATATGACCCAAAATGAACCCAAAATGAACAAAATGGTCTAAAATCACCCAAAATCACCCCCAAATGATCCAAAATTGCCCCAATATGACCCAAAATCGGCCCAAAATGACCCAATATGAAAAAAAAGAACAAAAACGGCCCCAAAATGACCCCAAAATGACCCCAAAGTGAACAAAACTGGCCCCAAAACGACCCAAAACGAGACAAAATGGACCCAAAATGACGACAGTTGACCCCAAAAGGACCCAAAATCACCCCAAAAGGACCCAAAATGAAGAAAAACGAACAAAAATGGCCCCAAAATGACCACAAAATGAACCCAAAATATAAACCAGTAAGGACCACTACAGACCAGTATAAACCAGAAGTACCACCCAAATCTGTCTAAATCCCCCCAAATGCCCCAAAATCCCCCCAATTCCCCCCAAAATTCCCCCAATTCCCCCAAATCCCCCCCAAATCCCTCAAAATGACCCAAAATCCCCCGAATTATACCCAAATCCGTCTAAATCCCCCAAACGCCCCAAAATCCCCCAAATCCCCCCCAAATCCCCCCAAAATAACCCAAAACGCTCTCAATACCCAAATCACCCCCAATCTCCCCAAACTCCCCAAAATGACTAGAAACTACCCAAAACTACCCCAAAATGCCCCGAAATCCCCCCAAATCCCCTCAAATTACCCCAATCCCCCCAAATTCCCCAAAATTACCCAAATTCCCCCCAAATTCCCCAAAATTACCCCAATCCCCCCAAATTCCCCAAAATTACCCAAATCCCCCAATTCCCCCCCAAATTACCCAAAATTACCCCAATTCCCCCCAAATCCCCCCCAAATCCCCCGAAATTACCCAAATCCCCCCAAATCCCCCGAAATTACCCAAATCCCCCCAAATCCCCCCAAATTACCCAAATCCCCACTAATCCCCCCAAATCCCCCTAAATTACCCAAAATTACCCCCAAATCCCCCCCAAATTACCCAAAATTACCCAAATCCCCCCAAATTACCCAAAATTACCCAAATCCCCCATAATCCCCCCAAATTACCCAAAATTACCCAAATCCCCCCAAATTACCTGAATTCCCCCCAAATCCCCCCAAATTACTCAAAATTACCCAAATCCCCCCAAATCCCCCCAAATTACCCAAAATTACCCAAATCCCCCAAAATTACCCAAATTCCCCCCAAATCCCCCCAAAATCCCCCAAATCCCCCAAATCCCCCCAAATTACCCCAAATCCCCCCCAAAATCCCCCCCAAACCCCCTCCCCTCCCAATTTTACCCGGCAGGAGGGGCTCTCGCGGGTTGATTTCCTCGGGGCGGGGCATTTCCGGCCAGGAGGCCCCGCCCCTTCCCGCGCAGGCCCCGCCCCCCCGCAGGGCGCGGCCAATGGCGAGGCGGAGGCGGGGCCTGTTGAGGGTGGGCAGGGTCAGCGCCCCCACGGCCGCCACGTTGGCCCCCAGGTGGGTCCCCAAAAGCAGCGCCAGGAGGGCCCAGGTGAGGCTGAAAAAGGGGACACGCCCTCTTAGGCCACGCCCACTCGTGTAGGACACACCCACTTTATAGCCATGCCCACTACCGTTAAGCCACGCCCTCAAAATTTGGGGTGGGATCTCCCCCAAAAAAGCAGAGCCAGGAGAGCCCAGGTGAGGCTAAAAAAGGGGACACGCCCTCTTAGGCCACGCCCACTCGTGTAGGACACGCCCCCTTTATAGCCACGCCCACTATTGTTAAGCCACACCCCCCAACATTTGGGGTGGGATCTCCCCCCAAAAGCAGCACCAGGAGGGCCCAGGGAGAGGCCACGCCCTCTTAGGCCACGCCCACCCGGTTAGGACACCCCCATTAGGCCACACCCACCTGAGGGAGGACACGCCCAGTTTTGGGTAAAGCCACACCCCCTTTGTTCACCAGCCCCCCCACCTGGGAGGCACCGCCCCCTTTTCCAAAGACCCTCCCCCTTTTCCAAGCCCCTCCCACTTTTCCCAAGCCCCTCCCACTTTTTTCCAGACCCCTCCCCCTCTTCCAGGCCACTCCCCTTTCCCAGACTCCTCCCCCTTTTCCAGACCCCTCCTACTTTCCCAGACCCCTCCCTGTTTTCCCAAGCCCCTCCCACTTTTCCCAAGCCCCTCCCCCTTTTCCCAGCCCCTCCCCCTTTTCCCAAACCCCTCCCACTTTCCCTGACCCCTCCCCTTTCCCAGACCACACCCCTTCACAGGCCACGCCCCCTTCTCCCCAGGCCCCGCCCCCTCTGTCTCACCAGGGCCTCCCGTCCAGCAGGGGGAGCAGCAGCAGCGACAGCAGAAGCCCCGCCCCGTTCACCAGCGTCTCCTGCCCAGTATAGACCAGTATAAACCAGTATGGACGAGTATAAACCAGTATGGACCAGTATAAACCAGTATGGACCAGTATAAACCAGTATGGATCAGTATAGACCAGTATAAAAGAGCATGGATTGGTATGAATCAGTAGGACCAGTACGGGCCAGTATAAATCAGTGTGGACCAGTATAAACCAGTATGACCCAGTATAAACCAGTATGAACCAGTACGGATCAGAATAAACCAGTATGGACCAGTATAAACCAGTACAGACCAGTACAAACCAGTATGTATCAGTATGAATCAGCGCAACCAGTATGGACCAGTGTAAACCAGTATGGACCAGTGTAAACCAGTATGGACCAGTTTAAACCAGTATAAACCAGAAGTACCACCCAATCCCCTCCCAGTCCCTCCCAGTGCCCCCCAATCCCCTCCCAGTGCCCCCCAATCCCCTCCCAGTGCCCCCCAATCCCCTCCCAGTGCCCCCAATCCCCTCCCAGTTCTCCCCAATCCCCTCCCAGTGCCCCCCAATCCCCTCCCAGTGCCCCCCAATCCCCTCCCAGTGCCCCCCAATCCCCTCCCAGTGCCCCCCAATCCCCTCCCAGTTCTCCCCAGTCCCTCCCAGTGCCCCCCAATCCCCTCCCAGTTCCCCCCAATCCCCTCCCAGTTCTCACCAATCCCCTCCCAGTTCTCCCCAGTCCCCTCCCAGTGCCCCCCAATCCCCTCCCAGTGCCCCCCAATCCCCTCCCAGTCCCTCCCAGTACCCCCCAATCCCCTCCCAGTCCCTCCCAGTGCCTTCCAATCCCCTCCCAGTCCCTCCCAGTCCCTCCCAGTGCCCCCCAATCCCCTCCCAGTTCCCTCCCAGTCCCTCCCAGTGTCCCCCAATCCTCTCCCAGTCCCTCCCAGTCCCTCCCAGTGCCCCCCAATCCCCTCCCAGTGCCCCCCAATCCCCTCCCAGTCCCTCCCAGTCCCTCCCAGTGTCCCCCAATCCTCTCCCAGTCCCTCCCAGTCCCTCCCAGTGCCCCCCAATCCCCTCCCAGTGCCCCCCAATCCCCTCCCAGTCCCTCCCAGTGCCTCCCAATCCCCTCCCAGTCCCTCCCAGTGCCCCCCAATCCCCTCCCAGTGCCCCCCAATCCTCTCCCAGTGCCCCCCAGTGCCCCCCAATCCCCTCCCAGTCCTTCCCAATCCCCTCCCAGTCCCTCCCAGTCCCTCCCAATCCCCTCCCAGTCCCTCCCAATCCCCTCCCAGTCCCTCCCAGTGCCTCCCAATCCCCTCCCAGTGCCCCCCAATCCCCTCCCAGTCCCTCCCAGTGCCCCCCAATCCCCTCCCAATCCCCTCCCAGTGCCTCCCAGTGCCCCCCAATCCCCTCCCAGTTCTCCCCAGTCCCCTCCCAGTGCCTCCCAATCCCCTCCCAGTCCCTCCCAGTGCCCCCCAATCCCCTCCCAGTCCCTCCCAGTGCCCCCCAATCCCCTCCCAGTCCCTCCCAGTACCCCCCAATCCCCTCCCAGTCCCTCCCAGTACCCCCCAATCCCCTCCCAGTCCCTCCCAGTGCCTCCCAATCCCCTCCCAGTCCCTCCCAGTGCCTCCCAATCCCCTCCCAGTGCCCCCCAATCCCCTCCCAGTCCCTCCCAGTGCCCCCCAATCCCCTCCCAATCCCCTCCCAGTCCCTCCCAGTGCCCCCCAATCCCCCCCCAGTCCCTCCCAGTTTACTCCAATCCCCTCCCAGTCCCTCCCAGTTTACTCCAATCCCCTCCCAGTCCCTCCCAGTCCCTCCCAATCCCCTCCCAGTCCCTCCCAGTGCCTCCCAATCCCCTCCCAGTGCCCCCCAATCCCCTCCCAGTCCCTCCCAGTACCCCCCAATCCCCTCCCAGTCCCTCCCAGTGCCTCCCAATCCCCTCCCAGTCCCTCCCAGTGCCTCCCAATCCCCTCCCAGTGCCCCCCAATCCCCTCCCAGTCCCTCCCAGTGCCCCCCAATCCCCTCCCAATCCCCTCCCAGTCCCTCCCAGTTTACTCCAATCCCCTCCCAGTCCCTCCCAGTTTACTCCAATCCCCTCCCAGTCCCTCCCAGTCCCCCCCAATCCCCTCCACTCCTCTCCCAGTCCCTCTCAGTCCCCTCCCAGTCCCCCCCAATCCCCCCCAATCCCCTCTCAGTCCCCTCCCAGTCCCTCCCAGTCCCTCCCAATCCCCTCCCAGTCCCTCCCAGTGCCTCCCAGTCCCACCTGGGCGCCGTCCTTGGCGGCCACGTCGGCCACGTTGTCCCTCCGGGCCTGGTGAACGGCCAGAGCTGCCCGGGTGGCCCCCCCGGCCACGCCCACCACGCACTGGGACCAGTACAGACCAGTATAAACCAGTATAGACCAGCACAGACCAGTACAAAGCGGGATAAATCAGCACAAACCAGTATGGACCATTATAAACCAGTGTGGACCAGTATGAGGGCTGTACATCCCCCCCCCAGTGGCGCCCAACCCATACTGGGAGTGCACCAGTACAGACCAGTATAAACCAGTACAAATCAGTGTGGACCAGTATGGACTGTTATAAACCAGTATGGACCATTATAAACCAGTGTGGACCAGTATGAGGCCTGTACAGACCCCCCAGTCCCTCCCAGTGCCCCCCAATCCTCTCCCAGTGCCCCCCAATCCCCTCCCAGTGCCCCCCAGTCCCTCCCAGTGCCCCCTGATCCTCCCCCAATCCCCTCCCAGTCCCTCCCAGTGCCCCCCAATCCCCTCCCAGTCCCTCCCAGTGCCTCCCAATCCCCTCCCAGTGCCCCCCAATCCCTCCCAGTGCCCCCCAATCCCCTCCCAGTCCCTCCCAATCCCCTCCCAGTCCCTCCCAGTGCCCTCCCAGTCCCTCCCAGCACCTCCCAGTGCCCCCCAATCCCCTCCCAGTCCCTCCCAGTGCCCCCCAATCCCCTCCCAGTCCCTCCCAATCCCCTCCCAGTCCCTCCCAGTGCCCCCCAATCCCCTCCCAGTCCCTCCCAGTGCCCCCCAATCCCCTCCCAGTCCCTCCCAGTGCCCTCCAATCCCCTCCCAGTGCCCCCCAATCCCCTCCCAGTGCCCTCCCAGTCCCTCCCAGCACCTCCCAGTGCCCCCCAATCCCCTCCCAGTCCC
Organism: Pyrocephalus nanus; assembly: GCA_038380795.1. Taxonomy (NCBI): domain Eukaryota; kingdom Metazoa; phylum Chordata; class Aves; order Passeriformes; family Tyrannidae; genus Pyrocephalus; species Pyrocephalus nanus. Next base: position 34,734 of record JAWZSU010000101.1, read on the forward strand.
TCCCAGTGCCCCCCAATCCCCTCCCAGTGCCCCCCAATCCCTCCCAGTGCCCCCCAATCCCCTCCCAGTCCCTCCCAATCCCCTCCCAGTCCCTCCCAGTGCCCTCCCAGTCCCTCCCAGCACCTCCCAGTGCCCCCCAATCCCCTCCCAGTCCCTCCCAGTGCCCCCCAATCCCCTCCCAGTCCCTCCCAATCCCCTCCCAGTCCCTCCCAGTGCCCTCCCAGTCCCTCCCAGCACCTCCCAGTGCCCCCCAATCCCCTCCCAGTCCCTCCCAGTGCTCCCCAATCCCCTCCCAGTGCCCCCCAATCCCCTCCCAGTCCCTCCCAATCCCCTCCCAGTCCCTCCCAGTGCCCTCCCAGTCCCTCCCAGCCCCTCCCAGTGCCCCCCAATCCCCTCCCAGCCCCTCCCAGTGCCCCCCAATCCCCTCCCAGTCCCTCCCAGTGCCCCCCAATCCCCTCCCAGTGCCCCCCAATCCCCTCCCAGTGGCTCCCAGTCCGTCCCAGTCACCTTGGCAGAGGCCGCCAGGGCCAGGAGGGCGGGGCCGGCTCTCGGCCAATGAGGGGCCAGGATCTCCAGGGTCAGGGCGAGGTCATTGAGCAGGTCCGCGGCCAGCCTGGGGGGCGGGGCTTGCATACGTAATGAGGGCGGGGCCAAAGGGGGCGCCAAAGGGGGAGGGGCTTGGGTGGGGAATGAGGGCGTGGCCAAATATGGTGCCGGAGGGGCGGGGCTAAGCTTTACGTGGCCAGGAAGGGGTGGGGCTTGCTTGGGGCGTGGCCAAAGAGGACGACAAAGGGGTGGGGTTTGCATACTTAATGAGAGTGTGGCCAAACATGGCGCTGGAAGGGCGGGGCTTGAATACGTAATGAGGGCGTGGCCAAAAATGTTGCTGGAGGGGCGGGACTTGCATGTTTAATGAGGGTGTGGCCAAACATGGTGCTGGAAGGGTGTGGCTTGAATACTTAATGAGGGCGTGGCCAAAGATTTTGCCAGATGGGGCGGGACTTGCATATTGAATGAGGGTGTGGCCAAAGATGGTGCCAGAGGGGCGGGGCTTGAATGAGTAATGAGGGCGTGGTCAGACATGATGCCAGTGGGGCGGAGTTTGCATACTTAATGAGGGCATGGCCCAATATGGTGTCAAGGGCTGGGGCTTGCATATTTAATGAGGGTGCGACCAAATATGGCACTGTGGGCGTGGCTAACCCTTATTTGGCAAGGAAGGGGCGTGGCTTGTGAAAGGGGAGGGGCCTGAGCCCATAAACGGCAGGAAGTGTGTGTGGCTTGTGAAAGGGGAGGGGCCTGAGCCCTTAAATGGAAGAGAAGGGGGCGGGGCTTGTGAAAGGGGAGGGGCCTGAGCCCTTAAATGGAAGAGAAGGGGGCGGGGCTTGTGAAAGGGGAGGGGTTTGAGCCCAAATATGCCAGGAAAGGGGCGGGGCTTGTGAAAGGGGGCGTGGCCTTACCGCCATTGCTTGGCCTCGCAGTCCAGGCGGCTCCTGCGGGGGGGGGGGGGGGGTGAACCAGTAAGGACCAGTACAGACCAGTATGGATCACCATAAACCAGTATGGCCCAGTAAGAGCTCCCAGTGCTCCCAGTACGGCCCAGTAAGGGCTTCAAGTGCTCCCAGTATGGCCCAGTAAGGGCTCCCAGTACTCCCAGTATGGCCAGTAAGAGCTCCCAGTGCTCCCAGTACGGCCCAGTAAGGGCTTCAAGTGCTCCCAGTATGGCCCAGTAAGGGCTCCCAGTACTCCCAGTATGGCCAGTAAGAGCTCCCAGTGCTCCCAGTATGGCCCAGTAAGGGCTCCCAGTGCTCCCAGTAAAGCCAAGTAAGAACTCCCAGTGCTCCCAGTAGGCCCCAGTAAGGGCTCCCAATGCTCCCAGTACGGCCCAGTAAGGGCTCCCAGTGCTCCCAGTATGCCCCAATAAGGACCAGTAACTCCCACTAAGGCCACCCAGTGCTCCCAGTATGCCCCAGTAAGGACCAGTACGTCCCAGTAAGGGCTCCCAGTGCTCCCAGTATGATCCAGTAAGGCCCAGTGTGGGCTCCCAGTGCTCCCAGTATGGCCCAGTAAGGGCTCCCAGTGCTCCCAGTATGCCCCAGTACGGCCCAGTAAGGTTTCCCAGTGCTCCCAGTATGATCCAGTAAGGCCCAGTACAGCCCAGTAAGGGCTCCCAGTGCTCCCAGTATGCCCCAGTACGGCCCAGTAAGGGCTCCCAGTTCTCCCAGTATGATCCAGTAAGGCCCAGTACGGCCCAGTAAGGGCTCCCAGTGCTCCCAGTATGGCCCAGTGCAGGCTCCCAGTGCTCCCAGTGCCTCACCCCTGCAGCCACACGAAGCCGATCCTGGTGACGATCCCGACGCCGTCTGCGGGGGATTTTTGGGGTGAAAAAAGGACATTTTGGGTCAAGAGGGGATTTTGGGGGGCAAAAAAGGGGGATTTTGGGGTAAAAAAGGGACATTTTGGGTCAAGAGGGGATTTGGGGTCTAGGAGGGGGATTTTGGGGTAAAAAAGGGACATTTTGGGTCAAGAGGGGATTTTTTGAGGGGAAAAAGGGGGATTTTGGGGTCAAACTGGGGGATTTTGGGGTCAAATCCCAGAATTTTGGGGTGAAAATCTGGATTTTGGGGTCAAACTGGAGGGGATTTTGGGGTGAAAATCCGGATTTTGGGGTCTGAGGAAGATTTGGGGTTTTGGAGGAGAATTTTGGGTTTCTGAGGATGATTTTGGGGGTGGGTTTGGGGGGGATTTTTGGGTCAGATTTGGGGGATTTTGGGGGGATTTTTGGGTCAGATTTGGGGGATTTTGGGGAGATTTTTGGGTCAGATTTGGGGGATTTTGGGGGGATTTTTGGGTCAGATTTGGGGGATTTTGGGGAGATTTTTGGGTCAGATTTGGGGGTGGGTTTCGGGGGGATTTTTGGGTCAGATTTAGGGGTTTTGGGGGTGAGGTTTGGGGGTGGGTTTTGGGGTATTTTGGGGTGTTTTGGGGTATTTTGGGGTGTTTTGGGGGTGGATTTTGGGGGTGGGTTTTGGGGGTATTTTGGGGGTATTTTGGGGTATTTTGGGGTATTTTGGGGTGTTTTGGGGGTATTTTGGGGGTATTTTGGGGGTGGGTTTTGGGGGTATTTTGGGGGTGGATTTTGGGGTATTTTGGGGGTGTTTTGGGGGTATTTTGGGGGTGGATTTTGGGGTATTTTGGGGGTGGGTTTTGGGGGTATTTTAGGGTATTTTGGGGTATTTTGGGGGTGTTTTGGGGGTATTTTGGGGGTGGGTTTTGGGGGTATTTTGGGGGTATTTTGGGGGTGGGTTTTGGGGTATTTTGGGGTATTTTGGAGTATTTTGGGGTATTTTGGGGTGTTTTGGGGGGTTTTGGGGGTATTTTAGGGTATTTTGGGGGTGGATTTTGGGGGTGGGTTTTGGGGGTATTTTGGGGTATTTTGGGGGTATTTTGGGGTGTTTTGGGGTGTTTTGGGAGTATTTTAGGGTATTTTGGGGGTGGGTTTTGGGGGTGGGTTTTGGGGGTATTTTGGGGGTGGGTTTTGGGGTATTTTGGGGTATTTTGGGATATTTTGGGGTGTTTTGGGGGGTTTTGGGGGTATTTTAGGGTATTTTGGGGGTGGATTTTGGGGGTGGGTTTTGGGGGTATTTTGGGGGTGGGTTTTGGGGGTATTTTGGGGGTATTTTGGGGGTGGGTTTTGGGGGTATTTTGGGGGTATTTTGGGGGTGGGTTTTGGGGGTATTTTGGGGGTGTTTTGGGGGTATTTTGGGGTATTTTGGGGTGTTTTGGGGGTATTTTAGGGTGTTTTGGGGGGTATTTTGGGGTGTTTTGGGGGTATTTTGGGGTGTTTTGGGGGTGGATTTTGCGGTATTTTGGGGTGTTTTGGGGGGTTTTGGGGGTATTTTAGGGTATTTTGGGGTGGATTTTGGGGGTGGGTTTTGGGGGTATTTTGGGGGTGGGTTTTGGGGTATTTTGGGGTATTTTGGGGGTGGATTTTGGGGTATTTTGGGGTGTTTTGGGGGTATTTTGGGGTGTTTTGGGGTGTTTTGGGGTGTTTTGGGAGTATTTTAGGGTATTTTGGGGGTGGGTTTTGGGGGTATTTTGGGGGTGGGTTTTGGGGTATTTTGGGGGTATTTTGGGGTATTTTGGGGTATTTTGGGGTGTTTTGGGGGTATTTTAGGGTATTTTGGGGGTGGATTTTGGGGGTGGGTTTTGGGGGTATTTTGGGGGTGGGTTTTGGGGGTATTTTGGGGGTATTTTGGGGGTGGGTTTTGGGGGTATTTTGGGGGTATTTTGGGGGTGGGTTTTGGGGGTATTTTGGGGGTATTTTGGGGGTGGGTTTTGGGGGTATTTTGGGGGTGTTTTGGGGGTATTTTGGGGTATTTTGGGGTGTTTTGGGGGTATTTTAGGGTGTTTTGGGGGGTATTTTGGGGTGTTTTGGGGGTATTTTGGGGTGTTTTGGGGGTGGATTTTGCGGTATTTTGGGGTGTTTTGGGGGGTTTTGGGGGTATTTTAGGGTATTTTGGGGTGGATTTTGGGGGTGGGTTTTGGGGGTATTTTGGGGGTGGGTTTTGGGGTATTTTGGGGTATTTTGGGGGTGGATTTTGGGGTATTTTGGGGTGTTTTGGGGGTATTTTGGGGTGTTTTGGGGTGTTTTGGGGTGTTTTGGGAGTATTTTAGGGTATTTTGGGGGTGGGTTTTGGGGGTATTTTGGGGGTGGGTTTTGGGGTATTTTGGGGGTATTTTGGGGTATTTTGGGGTATTTTGGGGTGTTTTGGGGGTATTTTAGGGTATTTTGGGGGTGGATTTTGGGGGTGGGTTTTGGGGGTATTTTGGGGGTATTTTGGGGTGTTTTGGGGGTATTTTGGGGTATTTTGGGGTGTTTTGGGGGGTTTTGGGGGTATTTTAGGGTATTTTGGGGGTGGATTTTGGGGGTGGGTTTTTGGGGTATTTTGGGGGTATTTTGGGGTGTTTTGGGGGTATTTTGGGGTATTTTGGGGTGTTTTGGGGGGTTTTGGGGGTATTTTAGGGTATTTTGGGGGTGGATTTTGGGGGTGGGTTTTGGGGGTATTTTGGGGGTGGGTTTTGGGGGTATTTTGGGGTATTTTGGGGTATTTTGGGGTGTTTTGGGGTGTTTTGGGGGGGTTTTCTCACCCCTGAGCACCCAGGTGAGGGTGGCCCCGGTGACGGTGGCGGCGCCGTCGCCGACCCCCACGGCCTGCAGGACCGCCCGGGTGGAGAGGGAGCCCGCCAGGCTGCTGCACAGGGCCTGACCAGTATGGACCAGTATGAACCAGTATGGACCAGTACAGACCAGTATGGACCAGTACGGACCAGTATAAACCAGTACAGACCAGTACAGATCAGTACAGACCAGTATGGACCGCTATGGACCAGTTATAGGACAGCGAGCCCGCCAGGCTGCTGCACAGGGCCTGACCAGTATGGACCAGTACAAACCAGTATGGACCAGTACGGACCAGTATGGACCAGTATAAACCAGTACAGACCAGTACAGATCAGTACAGACCAGTATGAACCAGTATGGACCAGTACGGACCAGTACGGACCAGTATAAACCAGTACAGACCAGTACAGATCAGTACAGACCAGTATGGACCGCTATGGACCAGTTATAGGACAGCGAGCCCGCCAGGCTGCTGCACAGGGCCTGACCAGTATGGACCAGTATAAACCAGTATGGACCAGTATAAACCAGTACAGACCCGTATAAACCAGTACAGACCAGTACAGAATGATATAGATCAGTACGAAACAGTATATACCAGTAGAGATCAGTTATAAGACAGTGAGCCCATCAGGCTGCTGCACAGGGCCTGACCAGTATAAACCAGTACGGCCCCAGTTTGGGACCCAACTCCTCCCAGTCCCTCCCAGTGCCCCCCAATCCGCTCCCAGTCCCTCCCAGTTCCCCCCAATCCCCTCCCAGTCCCTCCCAGTGCCCCCCAATCCCCTCCCAGTGTCCCCCAATCCCCTCCCAGTGTCCCCCAATCCCCTCCCAGTCCCTCCCAGTGTCCCCCAATCCCCTCCCAGTGCCCCCCAATCCCCTCCCAGTTTATTCCAATCCCCTCCCAATGCCTCCCAGTCCCTCCCAGTGCCCCCCAGTCCCCTCCCAGTGGCTCCCAGTGCTCCCAGTTACCTGCAGGGCGTCCCATAGCTGGTACTGGGCGTAGTCGGGGCTGACGCTCTCGGGGTAGCCCTGGGGGAGCAGCACCCGCTGGGGGGGGGAGAGGGGGGTCAGGACCCCAAAAATACCCCAAAATCCCCCAAAATAACCCCAAAAAATGAACCAGGAGGCTCGAAACCCCCCAAAATACCCCAAAATAACCCCAAAAATGAACCAGGAGGCTCAAACCCCCCCAAAATACCCCAAAATCCCCCAAAATAACCCCAAAAAATGAACCAGGAGGCTCGAAAACCCCCCAATATGCCCAAAAATACCCCAAAAATAACCCAAAAAATAACCCCAAATCCCCCAAAATAACCCCAAAAAATGAACCAGGAGGCTCAAAACCCCCCAAAATACCCCCAAATGCCCCAAAATACCCCAAAATACCCCAAATTAACCCCAAAAAATGAACCAGGAGGCTCAACACCCCCCCCCAAATGCCCCAAAACCCCCCAAAATGCCCCAAAATAACCCCAAAAAATGAACCAGAAGCCACAAAACCCCCCCAAAATACCCCAAAATGCCCCAAAATAACCCCAAAAATTGTCCCAAATCCCCCCCAAATCCCCCTCAAACCCCCCAAAAAGTCCCCAAATCCCCCTCAACCCCCCCCAAATCCCCCTCAATTTTCCCAAACCCCCCTCAACTCCCCCAAATCCCCCTCAAACCACCCCAAATCCCCCTCAAACCACCCCAAATCCCCCTCAAACCACCCCAAATCCCCCTTAAACTTCCCAAAATCCCCTCAAATTTCCCAAATACCCCTTAATTTTCCCAAAATGCCCCTTAATTTTCCCCAAATCCCCCTTACTTTTCCCAAATCCCCCCCAGATCCCTCTCAATCCCCCCAAATCCCCCTCAACCCCCCCCAAATCTCCCTTAATTTTCCCAAAACCCCCCCAAATCCCCCTCAAACCCCTCAAATCCCCCTCAAACTTCCCCAAATCCCCCTTACTTTTCCCAAATCCCCCCCAAATCCCCCTCAATCCCCCCAAACCCCCCTCAACTCCCCCAAATCTCCCTCAAACCCCCCCAAATCCCCCCAACGCCCCCAAATCCCCCTCAAATCCCCCCCAAATCCCCCTTAATTTTCCCAAATCCCCCCCAAATCCCCCTTAATTTTCCCCAAATCCCCCTTACTTTTCCCAAATCCCCCTCAATCCCCCCCAAAAATCCCCCTTAATTTTCCCAAATCCCCCCAAATCCCCTTCAATCCCCCCCAAAAAACTCCCCAAATCCCCCACAACCCCCCCCAAATCCCCTCAAAGTCTCCCCAATCCCCCCCAATCCCCCTTAATTTTCCCCAAATCCCCCTCAAACTCCCCCTGATCCCCCTCAAAGCCCCCCAAATCCCCCTTAAACTTCCCCAAATCCCCCTTAATTTTCCCAAATCCCCTTTAAACCCCCCCAACCCCCCCCAAATCCCCCTCAACTCCCCCCAAATCCCCCTCAACCCCCCCAAATCCCCCTCAAACCTCCCAAAATCCCCCTTAATTTTCCCAAATCCCCCCCAAATCCCCTCAATGTTCCCAAATCCCCCTCAATCCCCCCAAATCCCCCTCAACCCCCCCCAAATCCCCCTCAAACTTCCCAAAATCCCCCTTAATTTTCCCAAATCCCCCCCAAATCCCCCTCAATGTTCCCAAATCCCAAATCCCAAATCCCAAACCCCTCACCGTGGCCGCCCTGCTGAGCCAGTTTTTGGGGGCTCCCCCCCCGTTTCGGGGGGTCCGGAGGCGCCGCAGCCCCCCCAGGGGGTCCCCCCGGTACTCGTGGGACTCGTGGGGACCCCAAAACTCCCGGCACAGGGGGGGGGCTGGGGGGGAGGGGGGACAATTTTGGGGTGATTCGGGGGGGGAATTGGGAAAATTTGGGAGAATGAAAGGGGATTTTGGGGGGGGGGGGGGTTGAGAGGGATTTGGGGGGGTTTGGGGGGGATTTGGGGGGGATTTTGGGGGGGTTGAGGGGGATTTGGGGGGGTTTGGGGGGATTTGGGGGGGTTTGGGGAGGATTTGGGGGGGATTTGGGGGGGTTTGGGGGGATTTGGGGGGGATTTGGGGGGGATTGAGGGGGATTTGGGGGGGTTTGAGGGGGATTTGGGGGGGGTTGAGGGGGATTTGGGGGGGTTGAGGGGGATTTGGGATAATTAAAGGGGATTTTGGGGGAGTTGGGGGGATTTGGGGGGGGTTGAGGGGGATTTGGGGGGGATTTGGGAAAATTAAGGGGGATTTGGGGGGGTTTGAGGGGGATTTGGGAGGGTTTGGGGGGGATTTGGGGGGGGTTGAGGGGGATATGGGGGGTGTGGGAAAATTAAGGGGGGTTTGGGATAATTAAAGGGGATTTGGGAAAACTAAGGGGGATTTGGGGGGGGATGAGGGGGATTTGGGGGTTCTGGGGGGGTTGAGGGGGATTTGGGGGGGTTTGAGGGGATTTGGGGGGGTTGAGGGGGATTTGGGGGGGTTTGGGGAGGATTTGGGGGGGGTTGAGGGGGATTTGGGGGCGATTTGGGAAATTAAAGGGGATTTTGGGGGGCTTTGAGGGGGATTTGGGGGGGATTTGGGAAAATTAAGGGGGATTTGGGATAATTAAGTGGATTTTGGGGGGGTTTGGGGGGGATTTGGGAAATTAAGGGGGATTTGGGGGCATTTGAGGGGGATTTGAGGGGGATTTGGGGAAATTTGGGGGGGGAATTTGAGGCGGCTTCAGGGGGATTTGGGGAGTGTTGGGACAATTAAGGGGAATTTGGGGGAGGTTGAGGGAAATTTGGGGGGATTTGAGAAATTAAGGGGGATTTTGGGGGGGTTGAGGGGAATTTGGGGGTGATTTTGGAGGATTTGGGGATTTGGGGGGATTTGGGGGTTTGGGGGGGAGTTTTGGGGGGGTTGGGGGGGATTTTGGGGGTCCCGCTTTAAAGTTGGGGTTAATTTGGGGCTATTTTGGGGGTGGTTTCGGGGGTCCCGAAGCCATTTTGGGGAGAACTGGGGGGATTTAGGGGTCAATTCCGGGAATTTTAGGGCGAATTCATGGAATTTTGGGGGTTAATTTGGGGCTGTTTGCGGGGGGGTTTTCGGGGGTCACGGAGCCATTTAGGGCCAATTCGGGTAATTTTGGGGTCAATTCAGGTAATTTTGGGGTCAATTCGGGGGATTTTGGGGGGGTACCCTGGGGCCGCTCCATTTCCGCGTGGCGCTTCCGGGTTCTTTACGTCACTTCCGTATACCGCTCTCGTCTCTCTCTTCCATCTCGATGGTCTTGGAGGACCGGAGAAGGGCGGGACTATCGCGATGACGTCACTTCTGGCTTTCCCGCGCTTCCGCGAGTGGGCGTGGCCGGAAGTGACGCGCGCGGCGGCGGCTCCGGGAGGTTCGTGAGGGGAAAAGAAATTTTGGGGTTTTTTTTGGGGGTCTTTTGGTTTTTTTGGAAGGATTTGGGGGGGGTCTGTGAGGTTCGAGGGGTATTTGGGGGGATCGGGGGGGGTTTGAGGCGAATTTGGGGAATTTTTGGGTGGGTTGGGGGGGGATTCGGGGGGAAATGGGGAATTTTGGGGGGTTTGAGGGGAATTTGTGGGGATTTTGGGGGATTTTGGGGGGTTTGAGGGGGATTTTGGGGGGGGTTTGTGAGGGGGTCGGGGGAACTTGGGGGAGTTCGGAGGTTTTGGGGGGGACTTGGGGAACTTCGGGGGTTTGGGGGAATTTTGGGGGTTTTGAGGGGGATTTGGGGGGATTTGTGAGAGGTTCGAGGGGGATTTGGGGAATTTGGGGGGATTTGGGAAGTTTTGGGGGGACTTGGTGGGGTTGTTGGGGAATTTAGGGGGGTCTGTGAGGGGATTTGGGGTTTTTGGGGGGATTTGTGAGGGGTTTGAGGGGTCTGTGAGGGGATTTGGGGGGGTTTGGGGGGATTCGAGGGGATTTGGGGAATTTTTGGGGGATTTGGGGAATTTTTGGGGGATTTGGGAATTTTGGGGGGACTTGGGGTGGTGTTGGGGAATTTAGGGGGGTCTGTGGGGGGATTTGGGGATATTTGGGGTTTTTTGGGGGGATTTGTGAGGGGTTTGAGGGGTCTGTGAGGGATTTTGGGGGATTTGGAAATTTTGGGGGGACTTGGGGGGGTGTTGGGGAATTTAGGGGGGTCTGTGAGGGGATTTGGGAGATTTGGGGTTTTTTGGGGGGCTTTGGGGGGATTTGTGAGGGGTTTGAGGGGTCTGTGAGGGATTTGGGGGGGTTGGGGGAGGTTTGAGGTGGATTTGGGGAATTTCGGGGGATTTGGGAAATTTTGGGGGGACTTGGGGGGGTGTTGGGGAATTTAGGGGGGTCTGTGAGGGGATTTGGGTTTTTTTGGGGTTTTTTTGGGGGGATTTGTGAGGGGTTTGAGGGGTCTGTGAGGGGATTTTGGGGGGGTCTGAGGGGTCTGTGAGGCAGCTGAGGGGGGTTGGGGGATTTGGGGACATTTGAGGGGGATTTGGGGGGGTTTGTGGGGATTTTGGGGGGTTTGAGGGGGATTTAGGGGGGTTTGGGAGGGATTTGGGTGGTTTTTTGGGGGGGTTGAGGGGGATTTTGGGGAGGGGGTCCGTGAGGGATTTGTGGGGGTTTGAGGGGGATTGGGGAGTTTTAGGGGGGGATTGGGGAGTTTTGAGGAGGGATTTGGGGAATTTTGGGGGGTTTTGGGGAATTTGAGGGGTTTGGGGCGGGGGGTTGTGGGGGGCTTGGGGAGAGCTGAGGGGGATTGGGAAATTTTGGGAGGTCTGTGAGGGATTTGGGGAATTTTGGGGGGTTTGAGGGGGATTTGGGGAATTTTGGGGGGTTTGAGGGGGATTTGTGGGAATTTTGGGGGGTTTCAGAGGGATTTGGGGAATTTTGTGGGGAGGTGTGAGGGGATTTTGGAGGGTCTGTGAGGGGGTTGGGGCGATTGGGGGGGATTTGGGAATTTTGGGGGATTAGGGGATGGGGAATTTTGGGGTTGGGGCTTTTTGGGGGATTTGGGGGGTTTGTGAGGGGATTGGGATTTTGGGGGGTTTTGAGGGGGTTTGGGGATTTTTGGGGGGTTGAGGGGGATTTGGGGAACTTGGGGTTTGGGGTGGGGAGGTTGGGGGTTGGGGAGGTTTGAGGGAGATTGGGGGATTTTGGGGAGTTTGAGGGGGATTTGGGGATTTTGGGGGTTTGAGGGGGATTGGGGGACTTGGGATTCGAGGGGGAATTTTGGGGGGTTTGAGGGGATTTGGGGAATTTTTGGGGGTTTGAGGGGGGATTTGGGGGAATTTGGGGATTTGGGGTGGGGGGTGGGGATTTTGGGGGTTGGGGAGTTGGGGATTTGGGGAGTGGGGGATTTGGGGAATTTTGGGGGTTTGAGGGGGATTTGGGGAACTTGGGGATTTGGGGTGGGGGGGTTGGGGAGGATTTTTTGGGGAGGTTTGAGGGAGATTTGGGGGAATTTTGGGGAGTTTGAGGGGGATTGGGGAAGTTTTGGGGGTTTGAGGGGGGATTTGGGGGAACTTTGGGGATTCGAGGGGGGAATTTTGGGGGGTTGAGGGGATTTGGGGAATTTTGGGGGTTTGAGGGGGTGGGATTTGGGGGGATTTGGGGGTGGGGGTGGGGGATGTTGGGGGGTTGGGGGGGTTTGGGGGTTGGGGGGGTTTGGGGGGTTGGGGTGGGGGTTGTGGGGGGTTTGGGGGGTTTGGGGGAGTTTTGGGGGTTGGGGGGTTGGGGGTTTGGGGTGGGGGTTTGAGGGGGATTTTGGGGGGTTTGGGGGGATTTTGGGGATTTGGGGGTTGGGGGGGGTTGGGGGTTATTTTGGGGGGTTTGGGGGGATTTGGGGGGGTTTGGGGGGTTTGGGGATGGGGTTTGGGGGGGTTTGGGGGTGTTTGGGGGTTGGGGGGGATTTGGGGGGTTTGGGGATTTGGGGGGGTTTGGGGGGGTTTGGGGGATTTGGGGGGTTGAGGGGGGATTTTGGGGATTTGGGGGATTTGGGGGATGGTTGGGGGGGTTTGAGGGATTTGGGGATTTAGGGGTTTTGGGGGGTTTGAGGATTTTGGGTGGTATTGGGTGTCTTTTCTGGGGGGCTTTTGGGGGCTTGGGAGTGCGGAGGGGGGCTGCAAGTGGGATTTTGGGGCGTCTGTCAATTATTAACCCCCTAATGAACTAATTAGGGTGCTAATTAACCCCGCCATGGGGGAGCTGAGCGACCTGGACCGGCAGATCGAGCAGCTGAGGCGCTGCGAGCTCATCAAGGAGAGCGAGGTCAAGGCCCTGTGCGCCAAGGCCAGGTCATTAACCCCTTAATTAGCCACTAATTAGCCCCCTGATTAACCCCCCGAGGGGGGGAGGGGGAGGGGAGGGGCCTGGGGGGTGTTTTTGGGGGGATTCGGGGGGCTTTTTGGGGGTCTTTTTGGGGTCCTGGGGGGGTCTTTTGGGGTCATTTGGAGGGTTCTGGGGGGTCTTGGGGGGTCGTTTGGGGTCACTTGGAGGGTCCTGGAGGGTCCTGAGGGGTCTTTTGGGGTCATTTGGAGGGTCCTGGGGGTCTTGGGGGTCTTTTTGGGGGTCTTTTGGGGTCACTTGGAGGGTCCTGGAGGGTCCTGAGGGGTCTTTTGGGGTCATTTGGAGGGTCCTGGGGGTCTTTGGGGTGTCTTTTTGGGTCCTGGGGGGTCTTTTGGGGTCATTTGGGGGGTCTTGGGGGTCTTTTTGGGGTCCTGGGGGGTCATTTGGGGGGTCCTGGGAGTCCTGGAGGGTCCTGGGGGGTCCTGGAGGGTTCTGGGGGGTCCTGGAGGGTCCTGGGGGGTCTTTTGGGGTCCTGGGGGGTCTTTTTGGGGTCACGTGGGGGGTCTTTTTGGGGTCCTGGGGGGTCTTTTAGGGTCACTTGGGGGGTCCTGAGGGGTGTTTGGGGTCCTGGGGGGTCTTTTGGGGTCACTTGGGGGGGTCTTTTTGGGGTCTTGTGGGGTCTTTTGGGGTCACTTGGGGGGTCTTGGGGGTCTTTTGGGGTGTCTTTTGGGGTCCTGGGGGGTCTTGGAGGGTCCTGAGAGGTCTTTTGGGTCACTTGGGGGGTCTTTTTGGGGTCCTGGGGGGTCTTTTTGGGGTCCTGGGGGGTCTTTGGGGTCATTTGGGGGGTCTTGGGGGTCTTTTGGGGTCCTGGGGGGTCTTTGGGTCTGGGGGTTGGGTCCTGGGGGGTCTTGGAGGGTCCTGGGGGTCTTTTGGGGTCACTTGGGGGTCCTGGGGTCTTTGGGGTCCTGGGAGGTCTTGGGGGTCTTTTTGGGGTCCTGGGGGGTCTTTTGGGGTCATTGGGGGTCTTGGGGGTCTTTTGGGGTCCTGGGGGGTCTTGGGTCATTTGGGGGTCTTGGGGTCTTTTGGGGTCCTGGGGGTCTTTTGGGGTCCTGGGGGGTCTTGGGGGTCTTTTGGGGGGTCCTGGGGGGTCTTTTGGGGTCCTGGGGGGTCTTTTGGGGTCATTTGGGGGGTCTTGGGGTCTTTTGGGGTCATTTGGGGGGTCTTTTGGGGTCCTGGGGGTCTTTTGGGGCACTGGGGGTCCTGGGGGGTCTTTTGGGGTCCTGGGGGGTCTTTTGGGGTCCTGGGGGGTCTTGGAGGGTCCTGGGGGTCTTTTGGGGTCACTTGGGGGGTCCTGGGGGGTCTTTTGGGGTCCTGGGGGGTCTTGGGGGTCTTTTGGGTCCTGGGGGGTCTTTTGGGGTAGAGGAGGTTAATTAAGGGCCGGGGGTCGTTAATTTGTTGGTTAATTAATTAGGGAGATCCTGGTGGAGGAGAGCAACGTGCAGAGGGTGGACTCGCCGTCACGGTGAGCGCTGGGGGGTTAATTAATGAGTTAATTAATTAATTGGGGGGCTGATGAGGGTAATTAAGGGGTTGATAGGGGGTGGTTAATTAATTTGGGGGATTTTGGGGGGGTTGTGGGGGATTTGGGGGGGTTAATTAGGGGTAGTTTGTTAATTGGGGAATTTGGGGGGATCTTGGGGGTTAATTGGGGGTAATTAAGGGGCTAATTAGTTAATTGGGGGGTTAATGAGGGTAATTAGGGGGTTAATTAAGGGGTTAATTAGTAATTGGGGGTTGAAGAGGGTAACTAGGGGGTTAATTAGTTAATTGGGGGGGTGATGAGGATAATTAGGGAGTTAATGAAGGGGTTAATTAGCTAATTGGGGAATTGAGGAGGTTAATTAGGGGGTTAATGAAGGGGTTAATTAGGTAATTGGGGGGCAAGGAGGGTAATTAGGGGGTTAATTAAGGGGTTATTGGGGGTTGATGAGGGTAATT
>JAWZSU010000102.1:0-47514 GCA_038380795.1 Pyrocephalus nanus
ACCCCCAAAACGACCCCAAAAACCCCAACCCCCCCCCAAAATCCTCCCCCGGGACCCCCAAAAACCCCCAAAACCTTGGGGGTGCTTTTTGGGGTATTTTAGGAATATTTTGGGGTATTCTGGGGTTATTTTGGGGTTATTTGGGGGGTATTTTAGGGTTATTTTTGGGGTATTTTAGGGTTATTTTTGGGTAATTTTGGAGTTCTTTTGGGTGGTTATTTTTAGGGGTTTTGGGGGGTTATTTGGGGGTGGTTTTGGGGTATTTTAGGGTTATTTTAGGGTAATTTTGGGGTTATTTTGGGTGGTCATTTTTAAGGATTTCTGGGGGTTATTTGGGGGTGTTTTGGGGCTATTTTGGGGTAATTTTGGGGTATTTCAGGGTAATTTTGGGGTTATTTTGGGTGGTCACTTTTTAGGATTTCTGGGGGTTATTTGGGGGTGGTTTTGGGGTACTTTGGAGTTATTTTGGGGTATTTTGGGGTATTTTAGGGTAATTTTGGGTGGTCATTTTTTAGGATTTCTGGGGGTTATTTGGGGGTGTTTTTGGGGTATTTTAGGGTTAATTGGGGGGTATTTTGGGGTTATTTTGGAGTTATTTTGGGGTACTTTAGGGTTATTTCGGGGGTATTTTGGGGTATTTTAGGGTTATTTTGGGGGGTCATTTTTTAGGATTTCTGGGGGTTATTTGGGGGTGTTTTTGGGGTATTTTAGGGTTAATTGGGGGGTATTTTGGGATATTTTAGGGGTATTTTCGGTATTCTGGGTAATTTTGGGATTATTTTGGGTGGTCATTTTTTAGGATTTCTGGGGGTCATTGGTTTGGGCCTGGTTTTGGGGTATTTTGGGGTTATTTTTGGGGGGTCTCTCCCCCCCCCCCCTTTCCCCCTCACCTGATCATCCTGTCGGGCCCCCCCAGGTCCCAGCGGACCCCCGGATCTGGAGGGAAAGGCGGAGCCTCCCCCCGCCCCTCCCCCCCCCCGGGGGGCTCCCCCAGGGCCAGGCTGAGCCGGGCCAGGTCGGGGGGACCCCCCCGGGACCCCCCCCCCGGGGGAGGGGGCGGAGACCCCCCCCAAACCCCCCCACTCGGGGGGGAGGGGAACCCCGGCCTGGGGGGGGAGAGAGAAAAAAATGGGGGGTTAAAAGGGGGGGATTTGGGGGGTCAAAGGGGGGGTTAAAGGGGGGTTTGGGGGCGTTTGAGGTTTAAGGGGGATTTGGGGGGGATTTAGGGGGGTTTAGGGGAGATTTAGGGCGGTTTGGGGGGGATTTATTGGGGTTTGGGGGGGTTTAAGGGAGTTTGGGGGGGTTGAGGGGGATTTGGGGGGGTTTGGGGGAATTTGGGGGGGTCAAAAGGGGGTTTAGGGGAGATTTAGGGCGGTTTGGGGGGATTTGGGGGGGTTAAGGGGATTTGGGGGGGTTTAAGGGGGATTCTGGGGGGGTTTGGGGGGGTTTGAGAGGGATTTGGGGGGGATTTGGGGAATTTGGGGGAGTTTAGGGGGATTTGGGGGGGGTTGAGGGAATTTGGGGGGGTTTAAGGGGGTTTTGGGGGGATTTGTGGGGAATTATGGGGTTTGGGGGGGAATGGGGGAAGATTGGGGGGGGTTTGGGGGGGGTGGGTTTTTTTGGGGGGCGATTTGGTTTTCTTGGGGGCTGATTTGGGGTTTTTTCGGGACGATTTGGGGTTTTGGGGCCAATTTTGGGTTTTTTGGGGCGATTTTTGGGTTTTTTAGGGCCAATTTTGGGGGGGTTTGGGGGCCGATTTTGGGGGGGGTTCGGGGCCGATTTGTGGGGTTTTGGGACGATTTTGGGTTTTTGGGACGATTTTGGGTTTTTTGGGGCGATTTTGGTATTTGGGACGATTTTGTTTTTGGGGCCGATTTTGGGTTTTTTTGGGGCGATTTTGGGGTTTTTTGGGCAATTTCGGGGTGTTTTGGGGCGATTTTTTGGGGGAGTTTTTTTGGGGGGGGGATTTTTTTGGGGGGGATTTTTTGGGGGTGATTTTTATTTTGGGGGTGGGGGGATCTCTCACCATGTGGGGGTCCCACTTCTCCCCCGGGCCCAGCACCACCAGGGGGGTGTGGGGGGGGGAGGGCCCAAAAAACTCCTCGTCCTCCACGGGGGTCCCGTCCTGGGCCACGGCCACGACCACGGGGGGGGACAAAGACAGAGCAGCCCCGCCTGGGGGGGATTTGGGGGGGATTTGGGGGGGTTTGGGGGATTTGGGGGGGATTTGGGGGGATTTGGGGGGATTTGGGGGGGGTTGGGGGGATTTGGGGGGGATTTGGGGGGATTTGGGGGGTTTGGGGGGATTTAGGGGGGATTTTGGGGGGGGTTGGGGGATTTTGGGGGGTTTGGGGAATGAAAGGGAAATAAAGGGAATTTTGGGGGGGGGGATTTAGGGGGGAATAAAGGGAAATAAAGGGAATTTGGGAGGGTTGGGGGGGATTTGGGGGGATTTGGGGGAGTTTGGGGGGTTTGGGGGGAAAAAAGGGAAATAAAAGGGAATTAAAGGGAATTTAGGGGGGATTTGGGGGGTTTTGGGGGGTGATTTGGGAATGAAAGGGAAATAAAGGGCATTTGGGGGGATTTGGGGGGGGTTGGGGGGATTTGGGGGATTTAGGGAGGTTTGGGGGGTTGGGGGGGATTTAGGGGAGATTTGGGGGGGTTGGGGGGTTGGGGGGGATTTGGGAATGAAAAGGAAATAAAGGGAATTTTGGGGGGGATTGGGGGGGGATTTAGGGGGGAATAAAGGGAATTAAAGGGAATTTTGGGGGGGTTTAGGGGGGTTTGGGGGGATTTGGGGGAGTTTGGGGGAAATAAAGGGAATTGGGGGGTGGAATGGGGGGGATTTGAGGGATTTGGGGGGGTTTGGGGAGGATTTGGGGGGATTTAGGGGGAATAAAGGGGAATAAAGGGAAATAAAGGGAATTAAAGGGAATTTGGGGAGAATTGGGGGGATTTGGGGTCCTAGGGGTAATTTGAGGGTCCCGTGGTGGATTTTGGGGGTCCTGAGGTAATTCGGGGTTGATTTTGGGGGTCCTGGGGTTGATTTTGGGGGTCCCGGGTTAATTTGGGGTCGATTTCGGGGGTCCCGAGATGGATTTTGGGGGTCCCGGGTTAATTTGGGGTCGATTTTGGGGGTCCCGGGGTGGATTTTGGGGTCCCGGGGTTGATTTGGGGGGTCCCGAGGTGGTTTTTGGGGGTCCCGGGTTAATTTGGGGCGGATTTTGGGGGTCCCGGGTTAATTTGGGGTGGATTTTGGGGGTCCCGGGTTAATTTGGGGTGGTTTTTGGGGTCCCGGGTTAATTTGGGGTGGTTTTTGGGGGTCCCGGGTTAATTTGGGGCGGATTTTGGGGGTCCCGGGTTAATTTGGGGTGGTTTTTGGGGGTCCCGGGTTAATTTGGGGTGGTTTTTGGGGGTCCCGGGTTAATTTGGGGCGGATTTTGGGGGTCCCGGGTTAATTTGGGGTGGTTTTTGGGGGTCCCGGGTTAATTTGGGGCGGATTTTGGGGGGTCCCGGGTTAATTTGGGGCGGATTTTGGGGGTCCCGGGTTAATTTGGGGCGGATTTTGGGGGTCCCGGGTTAATTTGGGGCGGATTTTGGGGGTCCCGGGTTAATTTGGGGCGGATTTTGGGGGTCCCGGGTTAATTTGGGGCGGATTTTGGGGGTCCCGGGTTAATTTGGGGCGGATTTTGGGGGTCCCGGGTTAATTTGGGGCGGATTTTGGGGGTCCCCCCCTCACCTGCTCTCGCAGCTCCCCCAAAGTGGCCGCCAGGACCCCCCTGGGCCTCGCCCCTCCCCCACGCGTGACCCAAAAGGGCCGGGCAGGGGGGTCGGGGGGTGGGGGAGGGGCGGCCCAAACCCACCGGGTCACGGCCCTAAAAGGGGGGGGGGGAGGGGGCGACATTCGGGGGGGGGGCTCGGCATGAAAGACCCCCCCAAAAATCACCCAAATCCACCAAAATCCACCTAAATCCACCCAAATCCACTCAAAATTCACCCAAAATTCACCCAAATCCACCCAAATCTACACAAAGACCCCCGAAATCCACCCAAAATCCACTCAAAGACCCCCGAAATCCACCCAAAATTCACCCAAAGACCCCCGAAATTCACCCAAAATTCATCCAAAGATCCCAAAATTCACCCAAATCCACCCAAATCCACCCAAATTCACCCAAAATTCACCCAAATCCACCCAAATTACACAAAGACCCCCGAAATCCACCCAAAATTCACCCAAAGATCCCAAAATTCACCCAAATCCACCCAAAACCCCCTCAAAACCCCCCAAAACCCCCTCGGGACCCCCGACCTTCCCCCCAAAACCCCTCAAAGACCCCCCGGGACCCCCCAAAACCCCCCCAGGATCCCCAAAATCCCCTCAAAACCCTCCCGGGACCCCCGACCTTCCCCCCAAACCCCTCAAAGACCCCCCGGGCCCCCCCAGAATCCCCCAACCCCCCCCAAATCCCCTCAAAAAGCCCCCAAAATCCCCCCGGGACCCCCGAAATCCCCTCGGGACCCCCGACCTTCCCCCCAAACCCCTCAAAGACCCCCTGGACCCCCCAAAATCCCCTAACCCCCCCCCAAAATCCCCTCAAAACCCCCAAAATCCGCCCCAAATTAACCCGGGACCCCCGACCTTCCCCCCAAATCCCTCAAAGACCCCCCTGGACCCCCCAAAACCCCCCCAAACCCCCCCAAAATCCCCTCCTCCCCCCAAAATCCCCCCCAGGATCCCCCAAAATCCCCCCAAAACCCTCCCGGGACCCCCGACCTTCCCCCCAAACCCCTCAAAGACCCCCCGGGACACCCCAAAACCCCCCCAACCCCCCCCAAATCCCCTCAAAAAGCCCCCAAAATCCCCCCGGGACCCCCGAAATCCCCTCGGGACCCCCGACCTTCCCCCCAAACCCCTCAAAGACCCCCTGGACCCCCCAAAATCCCCTAACCCCCCCCCCAAAATCCCCTCAAAACCCCCAAAATCCGCCCCAAATTAACCCGGGACCCCCGACCTTCCCCCCAAATCCCTCAAAGACCCCCCCTGGACCCCCCAAAACCCCCCCAAACCCCCCCAAAATCCCCTCCTCCCCCCAAAATCCCCCCCAGGATCCCCCAAAATCCCCCCAAAACCCTCCCGGGACCCCCGACCTTCCCCCCAAACCCCTCAAAGACCCCCCGGGACACCCCAAAACCCCCCCAAACACCCCCAAACCCTCCCAAATCCCCCCAAACCCCCCCAAAATCCCCTCCCCCCCCCCGGTACCGCAGCGTTTCCATCGCGGGAGGGGCAAAGTCTGAAGGTCCCTCCGTGACGTCACCGGGGGGGGAGGGGAGGGGGGAAAGGACACCCAAAACACACCCGGGACCCCCCAAATTAACCCCAAATACACCCGGGACCCCCAAAAATCCACCCGGGACCCCCCAAATTAACCCCAAATACACCCAGGACCCCCAAAAATGCACCTGGGACCCCCCAAATTAACCCCAAATACACCTGGGACCCCCTAAATTAACCCCAAATACACCCGGGACCCCCCAAATTAACCCCAAATACACCTGGGACCCCCCAAATTAACCCCAAATACACCCGGGACCCCCTAAATTAACCCCAAATACACCCGGGACCCCCCAAATTAACCCCAAATACACCTGGGACCCCCCAAATTAACCCCAAATACACCCGGGACCCCCCAAATTAACCCCAAAATGCACCTGGGACCCCAAAAATGAAGCTGAGACCCCCAAAATGCCCCCCAAATATACCTGGGACCCCCCAAAATGCACCTGGGACCCCAAAAACTCAACTGGGACCCAAAAAACGAACCTGGGACCCCCCAAAATTCATCCAGGACCTCCCAAATTAACCCCAAAATTCATCTGGGACCCCCCAAATTAACCCCAAAATACTCCTGGGACCCCCTTTTGGGGACAAAACTTCCTTTTTCAGGCTGTTTTTTTAGCGCTAAATTCCACCTTTTTAGGGGCTCAAACTGCCCCTTTTTGGGGGGCCCAAATTCCCCCTTTTTTTGGCCCAAATTCCCTCTTTTTGTGGGACCCAAATTCCCCCCTTTTTGGGCTCAAACTGCCCCTTTTTGGGGGCCTAAACTTGTCCTTTTTTTGGGCCTAAACTTGTCCTATTTTTGGGCCCAAACTTCTCATTTTGGCTTCCAAAGTTTTCCTTTTTGGGACCCAAATTCCCTTTTTTTTTTTTTTTTTTTTTTTTTTTTTTTCCTAAAGTCCTCCTTCTTTAGGCTCAAATTCCTCCTTTTTTGGTTCCAAATTTTTCCTTTTTCGGCCCAAACTTGTCCTTTTCTGGTTCCAAATTTTTCCTTTTGGGTTCCAAATTTTTCCTTTCTTGGTTCCAAATTTTTCCTTTTCGGGGCCCAAAATTTCTCCTTTTGGCCCAAACTGCTTCTTTTTGGTTCCAACATTTCCTTTTCCCTTCCAAAATTTCCTTTTCGGTCCCAAAATTTTCCCTTTTTTTTTGGCTCAAATCCCCCCCTTTTTAAAAGTTCTACTTCCGGACTACAATTCCCATCATTCCTTGCGTTTTAAGCCCCGCCTCTTCCGCTCTGAGGCTTTAAATAGCCTTTCCTTTTCCGGTCACGTGACATCCTGGGCGCCGCCATGTTCCTCAACTGCTACACGAACGAGCGCGGGGAGCGCGTTTATACCTTAAAGGTGTCGAATTTGGGGCAAAAAAGGGGAATTTTGGGTTTTTTGGGGGGTTTGAGGGGGTTTGAGAGGGTTTGGGTGGGATTTGGGGGTAAAAAGGGGGATTTGGGAGGTCCCGGAGGGGGAAAAAGGGAATTAAGGGGGATTTTGGGGGGGATTTTGGGGGGTCTTGAGGGGATTTTTGGGGCGATTTTGGGGTCGTTTGGGGAAATATTAGGGCCGGGATTTCTCGGGGTTTTTTGAGGGGGTTTTTTAGGGGAGTTTTGGGGATATTTTGGGGTTCTTGCCCCCTCCCATTTTTACCCCCTAGAGGGTCTTTTAGGGATTATTTTGGGTCCATTTGGGGGGGTATTTTGGGGTCGTTTGGGGGGTTTTTGGGGTCAAGATTTTTGGGTGGAATTTGGGGTCTTTTTGGGGATATTTTGGGGTTCTTGACCCCCATTTTTTTTACCACCCCCAGGGGGTATTTTGGGGTCCATTTTGGGGGGGATTTTGGGGCTTGTTTGGTCCATTTTGGGGGGGGGATTTTGTGTTTTTTTTGGGGTTGGGATTTTTGGGTGGGTTTTGGGGTCATTTTGGGGTTATTTTGGGGTTCTTAACCCCCATTTTTTTTACACCCCCAGGGGGGATTTTGGGGTCCATTTTGGGGGGGATTTTGGGGTCCATTTTGGGGGAGGATTTTGGGGTTTTTTGGGGTCGGGATTTTTGAGCTTTTTTGGGGTCCTTTTGGGGTTATTTTGGGGTTCTTGACCCCCCCCTTTTTTACCCCCCAGAGGGTCTTTTTGGGGGGTATTTTGGGGTCCATTTTGGGGGGTATTTTGGGGCTTGTTTGGTCCATTTTGGGGGGGGATTTTGGGGTTTTTCGGGGTCGGGATTTTTTTTGGGTCCTTTTGAGGTTTTTTTGGGGTTCTTAACCCCTTTTTTTCCCCTTTTTTCCCCCCCCAGAAGGTGTCCCCGGGGGGTCTCCCCACTTTCTCGGCCCACCCCGCCCGTTTCTCCCCCGATGACAAATTCTCCCGGCACCGCCTGGCCCTGAAACGGCGCTTTGGGGTCCTCCCCACCCAGAGGGGACGGACCCTGCTCTGAGGGGGGACCCCAAAAACGACCCCTGACCACGAGAGGAGGAAGAGGGGGAAAAAAAAAGACAAGAAATGGAGAGAAAATGACCCAAAATGGAGAAAAAATGGAGCGAAAATGACCCAAAATGGAGCGAAAATGACCCAAAATGGAACAAAAATGGACTAAAAATGACCCAAAATGGAGCAAAAATGACCCAAAATGGAGGAAAAATGGAGCGAAAATGACCCAAAATGGAGAAAAAATGGACTAAAAATGACTCAAAATGGAGCGAAAATGACCCAAAATGGAGAAAAAATGGACTAAAAATGACCCAAAATGGAGGAAAAATGACCCAAAATGGAGCAAAAATGGAGCGAAAATGACCCAAAATGGAGAAAAAATGGACTAAAAATGACCCAAAATGGAGCAAAAATGACCCAAAATGGAGAAAAAATGGACTAAAAATGACCCAAAATGGAGGAAAAATGACCCAAAATGGAGAAAAAATGGACTAAAAATGACCCAAAATGGAGCAAAAATGACCCAAAATGGAGTGAAAATGACCCAAAATGGAGTGAAAATGACCCAAAATGGACTAAAAATGACCCAAAATGGAGCAAAAATGACCCAAAATGGAGTGAAAATGACCCAAAATGGAGTGAAAATGACCCCAAACGGAATTAATTAAATAAACATTTTAATGACCCAAAGTGGAGCACTGGGGGGCACTGGGATCATACTGGGGATCACTGGGATCATACTGGGATGACACTGGGGGGCACTGGGATCATACTGGGGATCACTGGGATCATACTGGGATGACACTGGGGGGCACTGGGATCATACTGGGGATCACTGGGATCATACTGGGATGACACTGGGGGGCACTGGGATCATACTGGGATGACACTGGGGGGCACTGGGATCATACTGGGGGGCACTGGGGATCACTGGGATGACACTGGGGGGCACTGGGATCATACTGGGGGGCACTGGGATCATACTGGGATGACACTGGGGGGCACTGGGATGACACTGGGGATCACTGGGATCATACTGGGATGACACTGGGGGGCACTGGGATGACACTGGGGATCACTGGGATGACACTGGGGGGCACTGGGATCATACTGGGATGACACTGGGGGGCACTGGGATCATACTGGGGGGCACTGGGGATCACTGGGATGACACTGGGGGGCACTGGGATCATACTGGGGGACACTGGGGATCACTGGGATGACACTGGGGGGCACTGGGATGACACTGGGGGGCACTGGGATCATACTGGGATGACACTGGGGGGCACTGGGATGACACTGGGGATCACTGGGATGACACTGGGGGGCACTGGGATCATACTGGGATGACACTGGGATGACACTGGGAGCACTGGGATCATACTGGGATCATACTGGGAGCACTGGGATCATACTGGGATCATACTGGGAGCACCAGACGGGAAATGCCGCCCACTTTTACTCAAACCACGCCCACAGCACCTCAAACCACGCCCCCTAAGTTAAACCACGCCCACAATGCTCGTGAACCCCGCCCCTTTACGCTCCCGCCGTCTCCTAGCAACGCCGTGACGTCACTTCCGCCTCGATCCAAGATGGCGGCCGCCGCCACCGGAGCGGCCTCGGAGGGACCGGGGGGGAATTTGGGGGGACCCGGGGGGGGCTCCGAGACCCCCGGGGGGGCTTCGGGACCCCCCAAACCCCCCCCGGGCCCCTCCCCCCGCGACCCGGAAGTGACGGTGGAGATCGGGGAGACCTACCTGTGCAGGAGGGGGGATGGGAGCTGGCGTGAGTCCTTACTGGGAGCACTGGGAGCACTGGGAGTCCGCACTGGGAGCGCTGGGAGTCCGCACTGGGAGCACTGGGATCTGGGCAGGAGGGGGGATGGGAGCTGGCGTGAGTCCTTACTGGGAGCACTGGGAGCACTGGGAGCGCTGGGAGCACTGGGAGCGCTGGGAGTCCGCACTGGGAGCACTGGGAGCGCTGGGAGTCCGCACTGGGAGCACTGGGAGTCCGCACTGGGAGCACTGGGAGTCCGCACTGGGAGCACTGGGAGCACTGGGAGCCCGCACTGGGAGCACTGGGAGCCCGCACTGGGAGCACTGGGAGCGCTGGGAGCACTGGGAGCGCTGGGAGCACTGGGAGCGCTGGGAGTCCGCACTGGGAGCACTGGGAGCGCTGGGATCTGTGCAGGAGGGGGGATGGGAGCTGGCGTGAGTCCTTACTGGGAGCACTGGGAGCACTGGGAGTCCTTACTGGGAGCACTGGGAGCACTGGGAGCGCTGGGAGTCCGCACTGGGAGCACTGGGAGTCCGCACTGGGAGCACTGGGAGTCCGCACTGGGAGCACTGGGAGCGCTGGGAGTCCGCACTGGGAGCACTGGGAGCGCTGGGATCTGTGCAGGAGGGGGGATGGGAGCTGGCGTGAGTCCTTACTGGGAGCACTGGGAGCACTGGGAGTCCTTACTGGGAGCACTGGGAGCACTGGGAGCGCTGGGAGTCCGCACTGGGAGCACTGGGAGTCCGCACTGGGAGCACTGGGAGTCCGCACTGGGAGCACTGGGAGCGCTGGGAGTCCGCACTGGGAGCACTGGGAGCGCTGGGATCTGTGCAGGAGGGGGGATGGGAGCTGGCGTGAGTCCTTACTGGGAGCACTGGGAGCACTGGGAGTCCTTACTGGAAGCACTGGGAGCACTGGGAGCGCTGGGAGTCCGCACTGGGAGCACTGGGAGTCCGCACTGGGAGCACTGGGAGTCCGCACTGGGAGCACTGGGAGTCCGCACTGGGAGCACTGGGAGTCCCCACTGGGAGCACTGGGAAGGGAATGGGACTGGGAATGGCACTGGGGGAAACTGGGTGGAACTGGGAAGGGACTGGGGGGACTGGGGGAACTGGGAATGGTTCTCCCAGTGGCCAAACTGGTCCCTAACTGGTCTCTAACTGGTCTCTAACTGGTCCCAGACTCGGCCGAGGTGATCCAGTCCCAGTTCAGGGACTGGGAACGGGACTGGGAATGGCACTGGGGGAAACTGGGAGGAACTGGGAAGGGACTGGGGGGACTGGGGGAACTGGGAATGGTTCTCCCAGTGGCCATACTGGTCTCTAACTGGTCTCTAACTGGTCCCAGACTCGGCTGAGGTGATCCAGTCCCAGTTCAGGGACTGGGAACGGGACTGGGAATGGCACTGGGGGAAACTGGGAGGAACTGGGAAGGGACTGGGGGGACTGGGGGCACTGGGAATGGTTCTCCCAGTGGCCATACTGGTCCCTAACTGGTCCCTAACTGGTCCCAGACTCGGCTGAGGTGATCCAGTCCCAGTTCAGGGACTGGGAACGGGACTGGGAATGGCACTGGGGGAAACTGGGAGGAACTGGGAAGGGACTGGGGGCACTGGGAATGGTTCTCCCAGTGGCCATACTGGTCTCTAACTGGTCTCTAACTGGTCCCAGACTCGGCCGAGGTGATCCAGTCCCAGTTCAGGGACTGGGAACGGGACTGGGAATGGCACTGGGGGAAACTGGGAGGAACTGGGAAGGGACTGGGGGCACTGGGAATGGTTCTCCCAGTGGCCATACTGGTCTCTAACTGGTCTCTAACTGGTCCCAGACTCGGCTGAGGTGATCCAGTCCCAGTTCAGGGACTGGGAACGGGACTGGGAATGGCACTGGGGGAAACTGGGAGGAACTGGGAAGGGACTGGGGGCACTGGGAATGGTTCTCCCAGTGGCCATACTGGTCTCTAACTGGTCTCTAACTGGTCCCAGACTCGGCTGAGGTGATCCAGTCCCAGTTCAGGGACTGGGAACGGGACTGGGAATGGCACTGGGGGAAACTGGGAGGAACTGGGAAGGGACTGGGGGGACTGGGGGCACTGGGAATGGTTCTCCCAGTGGCCATACTGGTCTCTAACTGGTCTCTAACTGGTCCCAGACTCGGCTGAGGTGATCCAGTCCCAGTTCAGGGACTGGGAACGGGACTGGGAATGGCACTGGGGGAAACTGGGAGGAACTGGGAAGGGACTGGGGGAACTGGGAATGGTTCTCCCAGTGGCCATACTGGTCTCTAACTGGTCTCTAACTGGTCCCAGACTCGGCTGAGGTGATCCAGTCCCGCCTCAACGAGCAGGAGAACCGCGAGGAGTTCTACGTGCACTACGTGGGCTGTGAGTACTGGGAGCACTGGGAGCACTGGGAGGGCACTGGGAGGGCACTGGGAGGGGGGTTGGGTGTCACTGGGAGTGCTGGGAGGGCACTGGGAGGCACTGGGAGGGGGGTTGGGAGTCACTGGGAGGCACTGGGAGGGCACTGGGAGGGCACTGGGAGGCACTGGGAGGGGGGTTGGGAGTCACTGGGAGCACTGGGAGGGCACTGGGAGGGGGGTTGGGAGTCACTGGGAGTGCTGGGAGGGCACTGGGAGGCACTGGGAGGAGGGGTTGGAAGATGGTGGGAGGCACTGGGAGGGGGGATGGGGGCGATGGGATGATACTGGGATGGCACTGGGAGTACTGGGCTGGCTCCTGGTTGATACTGGGAGCACTGGGGAGGTTCCCAGGCCCCAGTCTGAGCTCCCAGTGCTCCCAGTTAACCGCAGGCTGGACGAGTGGGTGGACAGGAACCGCCTGGCGCTGAGCACTGGGCTGGCACTGGGAGCACTGGGCTGGCACTGGGAGCACTGGGCTGGCACTGGGAGCACTGGGGAGGTTCCCAGGCCCCAGTCTGAGCTCCCAGTGCTCCCAGTTAACCGCAGGCTGGACGAGTGGGTGGACAGGAACCGCCTGGCGCTGAGCACTGGGCTGGCACTGGGAGCACTGGGCTGGCACTGGGAGCACTGGGGAGGTTCCCAGGCCCCAGTCTGAGCTCCCAGTGCTCCCAGTTAACCGCAGGCTGGACGAGTGGGTGGACAGGAACCGCCTGGCGCTCTCCAAGTCGCTCAAAGAGGCCGCCCAGAAGAGCCACGAGCCCTTCCTGGGAGAGCTGGCCGAGCCCGAGCGCAAAATCACCCGGAACCAGAAACGCAAACACGACGAGATCAACCACGTGCAGAAGGTGGGGGGGCACTGGGAGGGACTGGGAGGGTACTGGGAGGGGGTTTGGGGGAACTGGGAGGGACTGGGAGGGGGTTTGGGGGCACTGGGAGGGACTGGGAGGGTACTGGGAGGGGGTTTGGGGGGATGGGAGGGGGTTTGGGGGTACTGGGAGGGACTGGGAGGGGGTTTGGGGGCACTGGGAGGGACTGGGAGGGTACTGGGAGGGGGTTTGGGGGGATGGGAGGGGGTTTGGGGGTACTGGGAGGGACTGGGAGGGGGTTTGGGGGCACTGGGAGGGACTGGGAGGGGATTGGGAGGGAGTGGGAGGGGGTTTAGGAGGGACTGGGAGGGGGTTTGGGGGAACTGGGAGGGACTGGGAGGGACTGGGAGGGGGTTTGGGGGAACTGGGAGGGACTGGGAGGGTACTGGGAGGGGGTTTGGGGGGATGGGAGGGGGTTTGGGGGTACTGGGAGGGACTGGGAGGGGGTTTGGGGGCACTGGGAGGGACTGGGAGGGGATTGGGAGGGAGTGGGAGGGGGTTTAGGAGGGACTGGGAGGGGGTTTGGGGGCACTGGGAGGGACTGGGAGAGACTGGGAGGGGGTTTGGGGGCACTGGGAGGGACTGGGAGGGACTGGGAGGGGGTTTGGGGGCACTGGGAGGGACTGGGAGGGACTGGGAGGGGGTTTGGGGGCACTGGGAGGGACTGGGAGGGTACTGGGAGGGGGTTTGGGGGCACTGGGAGGGACTGGGAGGGACTGGGAGGGGGTTTGGGGGCACTGGGAGGGACTGGGAGGGGGTTGGGGGGCACTGGGAGGGGCACTGGGAGGGGCACTGGGAGCACTGGGAGGGTCACTGGGAGCACTGGGAGGGTCACTGGGAGCACTGGGAGGGGCACTGGGAGCACTGGGAAGGGCTGATGATGTTAAAGGGCACTGGGAGGGGGTTTGGGTCCGAATTGGTCCTTACTGGTTCAAACTGGTCCAAACTGGTCCTTACTGGGTTCCCACACAGACCTACGCCGAGATGGACCCGACGACGGCGGCGCTGGAGAAAGAGCACGAGGCTGTGAGTGACCCTGGGGGGGGGAGGGGGGTCCAGGTGTGTCCAGGTGTGTCCCAGATGTTCCAGGTGTGTCCCAAGTGTGTCCCCAGATGTGCCCAGGTGTGCCCAGGTGTGTCCCAGGTGTGCAGATGTGTCCAGGTGTGTCCAGATGTGTCCAGGTGTGTCCAGATGTGCCCAGGTGTGTCCAGGTGTGTCCCCAGATGTGTCCAGGTGTGCCCAGGTGTGCCCAGGTGTGCCCAGGTGTGCCCAGGTGTGCAGATGTGTCCAGGTGTGTCCAGATGTGTCCAGGTGTGTCCCCACCTGTCCCAGATGTTCAAGGTGTGCCCAGGTGTGTCCCAAGTGTCCCCAGATGTGTCCAGGTGTGTCCAGATGTGCCCAGGTGTGTCCCCAGATGTGTCCAGGTGTGTCCAGATGTGTCCAGGTGTGTCCCCACCTGTCCCAGATGTGCCCAGGTGTGTCCAGGTGTGTCCAGATGTGCCCAGGTGTGTCCCCAGATGTGTCCAGGTGTGTCCAGATGTGCCCAGGTGTGTCCCCAGATGTGTCCAGGTGTGTCCAGATGTGTCCAGGTGTGTCCCCACCTGTCCCAGATGTGCCCAGGTGTGTCCAGATGTGTCCCCAGATGTTCCAGGTGTGTCCCAAGTGTCCCCAGATGTGTCCAGGTGTGTCCAGATGTGCCCAGGTGTGTCCCCAGATGTGTCCAGGTGTGTCCCAGATGTGCCCAGGTGTGTCCCAGATGTGCCCAGATGTGTCCAGGTGTGTCCAGGTGTGCCCAGGTGTGTCCCCAGATGTGCCCAGGTGTGTCCCAGATGTGCCCAGGTGTGTCCCAAGTGTCCCCAGATGTGCCCAGGTGTGTCCAGGTGTCCCCAGGTGTGTCCAGGTGTGTCCCAGATGTGCCCAGGTGTGTCCCCAGGTGTGCCCAGGTGTGTCCAGATGTGTCCAGGTGTGTCCCCAGATGTGTCCAGGTGTGTCCCCACCTGTCCCAGATGTGTCCAGGTGTGTCCAGATGTGTCCCCAGATGTGTCCAGGTGTGTCCAGGTGTGTCCAGGTGTGTCCCCAGATGTGTCCAGGTGTGTCCCCAGATGTGTCCAGGTGTGTCCCCAGATGTGTCCAGGTGTGTCCCCAGATGTGTCCAGGTGTGTCCCCAGATGTGTCCAGGTGTGCCCAGGTGTGTCCCCAGATGTGTCCAGGTGTGTCCAGATGTGTCCCAGGTGTGCAGATGTGTCCAGGTGTGCCCAGGTGTGTCCCCAGATGTGTCCCAGATGTGCCCAGGTGTGTCCCAAGTGTGCCCAGATGTGTCCAGATGTGTCCAGGTGTGTCCCCAGGTGTGTCCAGGTGTGCCCAGATGTTCCAGGTGTGTCCCAGATGTGTCCAGGTGTGTCCCCAGATGTGTCCAGGTGTGTCCCCAGATGTGTCCCCAGATGTTCAAGGTGTGCCCAGGTGTGTCCCAAGTGTGCCCAGATGTGTCCAGGTGTGTCCAGGTGTGCCCAGGTGTGTCCCCAGGTGTGCCCAGGTGTGTCCAGGTGTGCCCAGGTGTGTCCAGATGTGCCCAGGTGTGTCCAGATGTGCCCAGGTGTGTCCCCAGGTGTGCCCAGGTGTGCCCAGATGTCCCAGGTGTGTCCCCAGGTGTGTCCCCAGATGTGCCCAGGTGTGTCCCCAGATGTGTCCAGGTGTGTCCAGGTGTGCCCAGGTGTGCCCAGGTGTGTCCCAGGTGTGCCCAGGTGTGCCCAGGTGTGCCCAGATGTTCCAGGTGTGTCCCCAGGTGTGTCCAGGTGTGCCCAGATGTTCCAGGTGTGTCCCAGATGTCCCAGGTGTGTCCCAGATGTGCCCAGGTGTGTCCCAGATGTGCCCAGATGTGTCCAGGTGTGTCCAGGTGTGCCCAGGTGTGTCCCCAGATGTGCCCAGGTGTGTCCCAGATGTGCCCAGGTGTGTCCCAAGTGTGCCCAGATGTGTCCAGGTGTGTCCAGGTGTGTCCAGGTGTGTCCAGGTGTGTCCCAGGTGTGTCCCCAGGTGTGTCCAGGTGTGTCCCCAGATGTGCCCAGATGTGTCCAGGTGTGTCCCCAGATGTGTCCCCAGATGTTCAAGGTGTGTCCAGGTGTGTCCCCAGATGTGTCCAGGTGTGTCCCCAGGTGTGTCCAGGTGTGTCCAGGTGTGCCCAGGTGTGTCCCAGATGTGCCCAGGTGTGTCCCAAGTGTGCCCAGATGTGTCCAGGTGTGTCCAGGTGTGCCCAGGTGTGTCCCAAGTGTGCCCAGATGTGTCCAGGTGTGTCCAGGTGTCCCCAGGTGTGTCCAGGTGTGTCCCAGATGTGTCCAGGTGTGTCCCCAGGTGTGTCCAGGTGTGTCCCCAGGTGTCCCCAGGTGTGTCCCAGATGTCCCAGGTGTGTCCCCAGGTGTGTCCAGGTGTGTCCCCAGATGTGCCCAGATGTGTCCAGGTGTGTCCCCAGATGTGTCCCCAGATGTTCAAGGTGTGTCCAGGTGTGTCCCCAGATGTGTCCAGGTGTGTCCCCAGATGTGTCCAGGTGTGTCCCCACCTGTCCCAGATGTGTCCAGGTGTGTCCAGATGTGTCCCAGGTGTGCAGATGTGTCCAGGTGTGCCCAGGTGTGTCCCCAGATGTGTCCAGGTGTGTCCCCAGATGTGTCCAGGTGTGTCCAGATGTGTCCCAGGTGTGCAGATGTGTCCAGGTGTGTCCAGGTGTGTCCCCAGATGTGTCCAGGTGTGTCCCCAGATGTGTCCAGGTGTGTCCCCAGATGTGTCCAGGTGTGTCCCCACCTGTCCCAGATGTGTCCAGGTGTGTCCAGATGTGTCCCAGGTGTGCAGATGTGTCCAGGTGTGCCCAGGTGTGTCCCCAGATGTGTCCAGGTGTGTCCAGGTGTGTCCCCACCTGTCCCAGATGTGTCCAGGTGTGTCCCCAGATGTGTCCAGGTGTGTCCCCAGATGTGTCCCCAGATGTTCAAGGTGTGCCCAGGTGTGTCCCCAGGTGTGTCCCCAGATGTGTCCAGGTGTGTCCCCACCTGTCCCAGATGTGTCCCCAGGTGTGCCCAGATGTGTCCCCACCTGTCCCAGATGTGTTCAGGTGTGCCTCAGGTGTATCCAGGTGTGTCCTCAGATGTTCCAGGTGTGTCCCCACCTGTCCCAGGTGTGTCCCCAGATGTGTCCAGATGTGCCCAGGTGTGTCCCAAGTGTGCCCAGATGTTCCAGGTGTGTCCCCAGGTGTGCCCAGATGTGTCCCCACCTGTCCCAGGTGTCCCCAGATGTGTCCCCAGATGTCCCAGGTGTGTCCCCAGATGTGTCCAGGTGTGCCTCAGGTGTATCCAGGTGTATCCAGGTGTATCCAGGTGTGTCTCAGGTGTGATTTACCTGTCCCAGGTGTGTCCCAGGTGTGATTTACCTGTCTCAGGTGTGATTTACCTGTCCCAGGTGTGTCCCAGGTGTGATTTACCTGTCCCAGGTGTGATTTACCTGTCCCAGGTGTATCCAGGTGTGTCTCAGGTGTGATTTACCTGTCCCAGGTGTGATTTACCTGTCCCAGGTGTGATTTACCTGTCCCAGGTGTGTCCCAGGTGTGATTTACCTGTCTCAGGTGTGATTTACCTGTCCCAGGTGTGATTTACCTGTCCCAGGTGTATCCAGGTGTGTCCCAGGTGTGATTTACCTGTCTCAGGTGTGATTTACCTGTCCCAGGTGTGATTTACCTGTCCCAGGTGTATCCAGGTGTGTCTCAGGTGTGATTTACCTGTCTCAGGTGTGATTTACCTGTCCCAGGTGTGATTTACCTGTCCCAGGTGTGTCCCAGGTGTGATTTACCTGTCTCAGGTGTGATTTACCTGTCCCAGGTGTGTCTCAGGTGTGATTTACCTGTCTCAGGTGTGATTTACCTGCCATTTCAGATCACCAAGGTGAAGTACGTGGACAAGATCCACATCGGGCACTTCGAGATCGACGCCTGGGGGGGGTTGGGGTTGGTTTGGGGTTATCCCAGGTTTATCCCAGGTGTGATTTACCTGTCCCAGGTGTATCCAGGTGTGTCTCAGGTGTGATTTACCTGTCCCAGGTGTGATTTACCTGTCCCAGGTGTGATTTACCTGTCCCAGGTGTGATTTACCTGTCCCAGGTGTATCCAGGTGTATCCCAGGTGTGATTTACCTGTCTCAGGTGTGATTTACCTGTCTCAGGTGTGATTTACCTGTCTCAGGTGTGATTTACCTGTCCCAGGTGTGTCTCAGGTGTGATTTACCTGTCCCAGGTGTGTCTCAGGTGTGATTTACCTGTCTCAGGTGTGATTTACCTGCCATTTCAGATCACCAAGGTGAAGTACGTGGACAAGATCCACATCGGGCACTTCGAGATCGACACCTGGGGGGGGTTGGGGTTGGTTTGGGGTTATCCCAGGTTTATCCCAGGTGTGATTTACCTGTCCCAGGTGTATCCAGGTGTGTCCCAGGTGTGATTTACCTGTCTCAGGTGTATCCAGGTGTGTCTCAGGTGTGATTTACCTGTCCCAGGTGTGTCCCAGGTGTGATTTACCTGTCCCAGGTGTGATTTACCTGTCTCAGGTGTGATTTACCTGTCTCAGGTGTGATTTACCTGTCCCAGGTGTGTCCCAGGTGTGATTTACCTGTCTCAGGTGTGATTTACCTGTCCCAGGTGTGATTTACCTGTCCCAGGTGTATCCAGGTGTGATTTACCTGTCTCAGGTGTGATTTACCTGTCCCAGGTGTGATTTACCTGTCCCAGGTGTATCCAGGTGTATCCCAGGTGTGATTTACCTGTCCCAGGTGTATCCAGGTGTATCCAGGTGTGATTTACCTGTCCCAGGTGTATCCAGGTGTGTCCCAGGTGTGATTTACCTGTCTCAGGTGTGATTTACCTGTCCCAGGTGTGATTTACCTGTCCCAGGTGTATCCAGGTGTGTCTCAGGTGTGATTTACCTGTCCCAGGTGTGATTTACCTGTCCCAGGTGTGATTTACCTGTCCCAGGTGTATCCAGGTGTGTCTCAGGTGTGATTTACCTGTCCCAGGTGTGATTTACCTGTCCCAGGTGTGATTTACCTGTCCCAGGTGTATCCAGGTGTGTCCCAGGTGTGATTTACCTGTCCCAGGTGTGATTTACCTGTCCCAGGTGTATCCAGGTGTGTCCCAGGTGTGATTTACCTGTCCCAGGTGTGATTTACCTGTCTCAGGTGTGATTTACCTGTCCCAGGTGTGATTTACCTGTCCCAGGTGTATCCAGGTGTATCCCAGGTGTGATTTACCTGTCCCAGGTGTATCCAGGTGTGTCCCAGGTGTGATTTACCTGTCTCAGGTGTGATTTACCTGTCTCAGGTGTGATTTACCTGTCCCAGGTGTATCCAGGTGTGTCCCAGGTGTGATTTACCTGTCCCAGGTGTGATTTACCTGTCTCAGGTGTGATTTACCTGTCCCAGGTGTGATTTACCTGTCCCAGGTGTATCCAGGTGTGTCTCAGGTGTGATTTACCTGTCTCAGGTGTGATTTACCTGTCCCAGGTGTATCCAGGTGTGTCCCAGGTGTGATTTACCTGTCCCAGGTGTGATTTACCTGTCTCAGGTGTGATTTACCTGTCCCAGGTGTATCCAGGTGTGTCCCAGGTGTGATTTACCTGTCTCAGGTGTGATTTACCTGTCCCAGGTATATCCAGGTGTGTCTCAGGTGTGATTTACCTGTCCCAGGTGTATCCAGGTGTGTCTCAGGTGTGATTTACCTGTCCCAGGTGTATCCAGGTGTATCCCAGGTGTGATTTACCTGTCCCAGGTGTGATTTACCTGTCTCAGGTGTGATTTACCTGTCCCAGGTGTGATTTACCTGTCCCAGGTGTGTCCAGGTGTATCCCAGGTGTGATTTACCTGTCCCAGGTGTATCCAGGTGTGTCTCAGGTGTGATTTACCTGTCTCAGGTGTGATTTACCTGTCCCAGGTGTGATTTACCTGTCCCAGGTGTATCCAGGTGTGTCTCAGGTGTGATTTACCTGTCCCAGGTGTATCCAGGTGTGTCTCAGGTGTGATTTACCTGTCTCAGGTGTGATTTACCTGTCCCAGGTGTATCCAGGTGTGTCCCAGGTGTGATTTACCTGCCATTTCAGATCACCAAGGTGAAGTACGTGGACAAGATCCACATCGGGCACTTCGAGATCGACGCCTGGTACTTCTCCCCGTTCCCGGAGGATTATGGGAAGCAGCCCAAGCTCTGGATCTGCGAGTTCTGCCTCAAGTACATGAAGTTCGAGAGGACCTACCGCCTGCACCTGGTACCTGGGCACACCTGGGGGCACCTGGGGGCACCTGGGCACACCTGGGGGCACCTGGGCACACCTGGGGGCACCTGGGGGGCATTGGGATACACCTGGGGGCACCTGGGGGGCATTGGATATACCTGGGGGGGATTGGGATACACCTGGGGGGGATTGGGATACACCTGGGGGCACCTGGGCACACCTGGGGGGGATTGGGATATACCTGGGGGCACCTGGGCACACCTGGGGGCACCTGGGGGGCATTGGGATACACCTGGGGGGGATTGGGATACACCTGGGGGGGATTGGGATACACCTGGGGGGGATTGGGATACACCTGGGGGGGATTGGGATACACCTGGGGGCACCTGGGCACACCTGGGGGGGATTGGGATACACCTGGGGGCACCTGGGCACACCTGGGGGGGATTGGGAGACACCTGGGGGCACCTGGGATAGACCTGGGGGCACCTGGGGGGCATTGGATATACTTGGGACACACCTGGGGGGATTGGGACACACCTGGGGGGGATTGGGATACACCTGGGGGGGATTGGGATACACCTGGGGGCACCTGGGGGGCATTGGATATACCTGGGACACACCTGGGGGCACCTGGGGGGCACTTGGGGGCATCTGGGGCACATCTGGGGGCACCTGGGATAGACCTGGGGGCACCTGGGGGAGGGGGGAGACACCTGGGGGTACCTGGGGGCACCTGGGGGGCACCTGGAGGAGGTGGGAGACACCTGGGGGGCACCTGGGGGACACCTGGGACACACCTGGGATAGATCTGGGGGCACCTGGGGGGCATTGGGATACACCTGGGGGCACCTGGGCACACCTGGGGGGGATTGGGAGACACCTGGGGGGCACCTGGGGGCACCTGGGCACAGCTGGGCACACCTGGGGGGCATTGGATATACCTGGGCACACCTGGGCACACCTGGGGGGGATTGGGATACACCTGGGGGCACCTGGGGGGCACTTGGGGGCATCTGGGGCACATCTGGGGGCACCTGGGATAGATCTGGGGGCACCTGGGGGGCATTGGGATACACCTGGGGGCACCTGGGGGGCACTTGGGGGCATCTGGGGCACATCTGGGGGCACCTGGGATAGACCTGGGGGCACCTGGGGGAGGGGGGAGACACCTGGGGGTACCTGGGGGCACCTGGGGGGCACCTGGAGGAGGTGGGAGACACCTGGGGGGCACCTGGGGGACACCTGGGACACACCTGGGATAGATCTGGGGGCACCTGGGGGGCATTGGGATACACCTGGGGGCACCTGGGCACACCTGGGGGGGATTGGGAGACACCTGGGGGGCACCTGGGGGCACCTGGGCACAGCTGGGCACACCTGGGCACACCTGGGGGGCATTGGATATACCTGGGCACACCTGGGCACACCTGGGGGGGATTGGGATACACCTGGGGGCACCTGGGGGGCACTTGGGGGCATCTGGGGCACATCTGGGGGCACCTGGGATAGATCTGGGGGCACCTGGGGGGCATTGGGATACACCTGGGGGCACCTGGGGGGCACTTGGGGGCATCTGGGGCACATCTGGGGGCACCTGGGATAGACCTGGGGGCACCTGGGGGGCATTGGGATACACCTGGGGGCACCTGGGCACACCTGGGCACACCTGGGCACACCTGAACTTACCTGGGGCACACCTGGGCACACCTGAACTTACCTGGGGCACACCTGGGCACACCTTCATTCACCTGGGGCTCACCTGGGCACACCTGGGGCACATCTGGACTTACTGGGGCTCACCTGGGCACACCTGGGGCACACCTGAACTTACCTGGGGCTCACCTGGGCACACCTGGGGCACACCTGGGGCACATCTGGGGCACACCTGGGGCTCACCTGAACTTACCTGGGGCACACCTGGGTACACCTGGGGCACACCTGGGCACACCTTGATCCACCTGGGGCTTATCTGGACTTACTGGGTCTCACCTGGGCACACCTGGGCAGACCTGACATCCACCTGGGCACACCTGGGGCACATCTGGGCACACCTGGGCACACCTGGGGCACACCTGGGCACACCTGGGGCTCACCTGAACTTACCTGGGGCACACCTGTGCCCACCTGGCCTCACCTGTGCCCACCTGTGCCCCCCCAGGGTCAGTGCCAGTGGCGGCAGCCGCCGGGCCGGGAGATTTACCGGAAGAGCAACATCTCGGTCTACGAGGTGGACGGCAAGGACCACAAGGTACAGGTGTGGGGGGAGGGGCTAAAACACACCTGGAGGGGTGGGGACACACCTGGGGACACACCTGGGACACACCTGGGGGGGTGGGGACACACCTGGGGGGGTGGGGACACACCTGGGACACACCTGGGACACACCTGGGACACACCTGGGACACACCTGGGGGGGTGGGGACACACCTGGGGACACCTGGGACACACCTGGGGGGGTGGGGACACACCTGGGGGGGTGGGGACACACCTGGGACACACCTGGGACACACCTGGGGGGTTGGGGACACACCTGGGACACACCTGGGGGGGTGGGGACACACCTGGTGACACCTGGGACACACCTGGGACACACCTGGGGGGGTGGGGACACACCTGGGGACACCTGGGACACACCTGGGACACACCTGGGGGGGTGGGGACATACCTGGGGGGGTGGGGACACACCTGGGACACACCTGGGACACACCTGGGGGGGTGGGGACACACCTGGGACACACCTGGGACACACCTGGGGGGGTGGGGACACACCTGGGACACACCTGGGGGGGGTGGGGACACACCTGGGACACACCTGGGACACACCTGGGGGGGTGGGGACACACCTGGGGGGGTGGGGACACACCTGGACAGGTTGGTGACACACCTGGGACACACCTAGGGGTGTTTGTGACAAACCTGGAGGGGTTGGTGACACACCTGGACAGGTTGGTGACACACCTGGGACACACCTAGGGGTGTTTGTGACAAACCTGGAGGGGTTGGTGACACACCTGGACAGGTTGGTGACACACCTGGAGGGGTTGTGACACACCTGGGGGGGTTGGGGACACACCTGGGGGGGTTGGGGACACACCTGGGGGGGTTGGGGACACACCTGGGGGGGTTGGGGACACACCTGGGGGGTTGGTGACACACCTGGGACACCTGGGGGGGTGGGGACACACCTGGGACACACCTGGGGGGGGTGGGGACACACCTGGGACACACCTGGGGGGGGTGGGGACACACCTGGGGGGGTGGGGACACACCTGAGACACACCTGGGGGGGGTGGGGACACACCTGGGACACACCTGGGGGGGTGGGGACACACCTGGGGGGGTGGGGACACACCTGGGACACACCTGTGACACACCTGGGACACACCTGGGGGGGTGGGGACACACCTGGGACACACCTGGGGGGGGTGGGGACACACCTGGGGGGGTGGGGACACACCTGGGACACACCTGGGGGGGGTGGGGACACACCTGGGGGGGTGGGGACACACCTGGGGGGGTGGGGACACACCTGGGACACACCTGGGACACACCTGGGGGGGTGGGGACACACCTGGGGGGGTGGGGACACAACTGGGGGGGTTGGGGACACACCTGGGGGGGTTGGGGACACACCTGGGACACACCTGTGACACACCTGTGACACACCTGTGACACACCTGTCCCCTCAGATCTACTGCCAGAACCTGTGCCTGCTGGGAGGGGGGTGGGGACACACCTGGGGGGGTTGGTGACACACCTGGGACACACCTGTGACACACCTGTGACACACCTGTGACACACCTGTCCCCTCAGATCTACTGCCAGAACCTGTGCCTGCTGGGAGGGGGGTGGGGACACACCTGAGGGGGTTGTGACACACCTGGAGGGGTTGTGACAAACCTGGACAGGTTGGTGACACACCTGTGACACACCTGTGACACACCTGTCCCCCCAGATCTACTGCCAGAACCTGTGCCTGCTGGGAGGGGGGTGGGGACACACCTGGGGGGGTTGTGACACACCTGGAGGGGTTGTGACACACCTGGACAGGTTGGTGACACACCTGTGACACACCTGTGACACACCTGTCCCCTCAGATCTACTGCCAGAACCTGTGCCTGCTGGCCAAGCTGTTCCTGGACCACAAGACCCTCTACTTCGACGTGGAGCCCTTCGTGTTCTACCTGCTCACCGAGGTCGACCGGCACGGGGCCCACATCGTGGGCTACTTCTCCAAGGTGGGGGCACCTGGGCACACCTGTGTCACCTCAATGTCACCTGTGTCACCCCAATGTCACCTGTGTCACCTGTGTCACCTGTGTCACCTGTGTCACCTCACCTGTGTCACCTGTGTCACCTCACCTGTGTCACCTCACCTGTGTCACCTCAATGTCACCTGTGTCACCCCAATGTCACCTGTGTCACCTGTGTCACCTGTGTCACCTCAGTGTCACCTGTGTCACCTGTGTCACCTCACCTGTGTCACCTGTGTCACCTCACCTGTGTCACCTCACCTGTGTCACCTCAATGTCACCTGTGTCACCCCAATGTCACCTGTGTCACCTGTGTCACCTGTGTCACCTCAATGTCACCTGTGTCACCCCAATGTCACCTGTGTCACCTGTGTCACCTGTGTCACCCCAATGTCACCTGTGTCACCTGTGTCACCTCACCTGTGTCACCTCACCTGTGTCACCTCAATGTCACCTGTGTCACCTGTGTCACCTCACCTGTGTCACCTGTGTCACCTCCCCTGTGTCACCTGTGTCACCTGTGTCACCTCCCCTGTGTCACCTCCCCTGTGTCACCTGTGTCACCTCCCCTGTGTCACCTCCCCTGTGTCACCTGTGCCCACATCGTGGGCTACTTCTCCAAGGTGGGGGCACCTGGGGACACCTGTGTCACCTCAATGTCACCTGTGTCACCCCAATGTCACCTGTGTCACCTGTGTCACCTGTGTCACCTCAGTGTCACCTGTGTCACCTGTGTGAGCTCACCTGTGTCACCTGTGTGAGCTCACCTGTGTCACCTGTGTGAGCTCACCTGTGTCACCTGTGTCACCTGTGTCACCTGTGTCACCTCCCCTGTGTCACCTGTGTGAGCTCACCTGTGTCACCTCCCCTGTGTCACCTGTGTCACCTGTGTCACCTCCCCTGTGTCACCTGTGTGAGCTCACCTGTGTCACCTCCCCTGTGTCACCTGTGTCACCTGACCTGTGTCACCTGTGTCACCTGTGTCACCTGATCTGTGTCACCTGACCTGTGTCACCTGTGTGACCTCACCTGTGTCACCTCTGTCACCTGTGTCACCTGTGTCACTGTGTCACCTGTGTCACCTGTGTCACCTGTGTCACCTCACCTGTGTCACCTCACCTGTGTCACCTGTGTCACCTCACCTGTGTCACCTGTGTCACCTCACCTGTGTCACCTCACCTGTGTCACCTCAATGTCACCTGTGTCACCCCAATGTCACCTGTGTCACCTGTGTCACCTGTGTCACCTCAATGTCACCTGTGTCACCTGTGTCACCTCACCTGTGTCACCTGTGTCACCTGTGTCACCTGGGTCACCTCCCCTGTGTCACCTGTGTGAGCTCACCTGTGTCACCTGTGTCACCTGTGTCACCTGTGTCACCTCACCTGTGTCACCTGTGTCACCTGTGTCACCTGTGTCACCTGACCTGTGTCACCTCCCCTGTGTCACCTGTGTGAGCTCACCTGTGTCACCTGTGTCACCTGTGTGAGCTCACCTGTGTCACCTCAATGTCACCTGTGTCACCTCACCTGTGTCACCTGTGAGCTCACCTGTGTCACCTGTGTCACCTGACCTGTGTCACCTCCCCTGTGTCACCTGTGTGAGCTCACCTGTGTCACCTGTGTCACCTGTGCCCACATCGTGGGCTACTTCTCCAAGGTGGGGGCACCTGGGCACACCTGTGTCACCTGTGTCACCTGTGTCACCCCAGTGTCACCTGTGTCACCTGTGTCACCTGTGTCACCTGTGTCACCTCACCTGTGTCACCTGTGTCACCTGTGTCACCTGTGTCACCTGTGTCACCTGATCTGTGTCACCTGACCTGTGTCACCTGACCTGTGTCACCTGTGTCACCTGTGTCACCTGTGTCACCTCACCTGTGTCACCTGACCTGTGTCACCTGACCTGTGTCACCTGACCTGTGTCACCTGTGTCACCTGTGTCACCTGTGTCACCTCACCTGTGTCACCTGACCTGTGTCACCTCTGTCACCTGTGTCACCTGACCTGTGTCACCTGACCTGTGTCACCTCACCTGTGTCACCTCTGTCACCTGTGTCACCTGTGTCACTGTGTCACCTGTGTCACCTGTGTCACCTGTGTCACCTCACCTGTGTCACCTCACCTGTGTCACCTGTGTCACCTCACCTGTGTCACCTGTGTCACCTCACCTGTGTCACCTCACCTGTGTCACCTCAATGTCACCTGTGTCACCCCAATGTCACCTGTGTCACCTGTGTCACCTGTGTCACCTCAATGTCACCTGTGTCACCTGTGTCACCTCACCTGTGTCACCTGTGTCACCTGTGTCACCTGGGTCACCTCCCCTGTGTCACCTGTGTGAGCTCACCTGTGTCACCTGTGTCACCTGTGTCACCTGTGTCACCTCACCTGTGTCACCTGTGTCACCTGTGTCACCTGTGTCACCTGACCTGTGTCACCTCCCCTGTGTCACCTGTGTGAGCTCACCTGTGTCACCTGTGTCACCTGTGTGAGCTCACCTGTGTCACCTCAATGTCACCTGTGTCACCTCACCTGTGTCACCTGTGAGCTCACCTGTGTCACCTGTGTCACCTGACCTGTGTCACCTCCCCTGTGTCACCTGTGTGAGCTCACCTGTGTCACCTGTGTCACCTGTGCCCACATCGTGGGCTACTTCTCCAAGGTGGGGGCACCTGGGCACACCTGTGTCACCTGTGTCACCTGTGTCACCCCAGTGTCACCTGTGTCACCTGTGTCACCTGTGTCACCTGTGTCACCTCACCTGTGTCACCTGTGTCACCTGTGTCACCTGTGTCACCTGTGTCACCTGATCTGTGTCACCTGACCTGTGTCACCTGACCTGTGTCACCTGTGTCACCTGTGTCACCTGTGTCACCTCACCTGTGTCACCTGACCTGTGTCACCTGACCTGTGTCACCTGACCTGTGTCACCTGTGTCACCTGTGTCACCTGTGTCACCTCACCTGTGTCACCTGACCTGTGTCACCTCTGTCACCTGTGTCACCTGACCTGTGTCACCTGACCTGTGTCACCTGACCTGTGTCACCTGTGTCACCTGTGTCACCTGTGTCACCTCACCTGTGTCACCTGTGTCACCTGTGTCACCTGACCTGTGTCACCTGTGTCACCTCACCTGTGTCACCTGTGAGCTCACCTGTGTCACCTGTGTCACCTGACCTGTGTCACCTCCCCTGTGTCACCTGTGTGAGCTCACCTGTGTCACCTGTGTCACCTGTGTGAGCTCACCTGTGTCACCTCAATGTCACCTGTGTC
The DNA here is from genome assembly GCA_038380795.1 of Pyrocephalus nanus. Lineage (NCBI taxonomy): Eukaryota > Metazoa > Chordata > Aves > Passeriformes > Tyrannidae > Pyrocephalus > Pyrocephalus nanus. Next base: position 27,603 of record JAWZSU010000102.1, read on the forward strand.
ACCTCACCTGTGTCACCTGTGAGCTCACCTGTGTCACCTGTGTCACCTGACCTGTGTCACCTCCCCTGTGTCACCTGTGTGAGCTCACCTGTGTCACCTGTGTCACCTGTGCCCACATCGTGGGCTACTTCTCCAAGGTGGGGGCACCTGGGCACACCTGTGTCACCTGTGTCACCTGTGTCACCCCAGTGTCACCTGTGTCACCTGTGTCACCTCACCTGTGTCACCTGTGTCACCTCACCTGTGTCACCTCACCTGTGTCACCTCAATGTCACCTGTGTCACCTGTGTCACCTGTGTCACCTCACCTGTGTCACCTGACCTGTGTCACCTGACCTGTGTCACCTGACCTGTGTCACCTGTGTCACCTGTGTCACCTGTGTCACCTGTGTCACCTCACCTGTGTCACCTGACCTGTGTCACCTCTGTCACCTGTGTCACCTGACCTGTGTCACCTGACCTGTGTCACCTGACCTGTGTCACCTGTGTCACCTGTGTCACCTCACCTGTGTCACCTCCCCTGTGTCACCTGTGTCACCTGTGTCACCTGTGTCACCTGACCTGTGTCACCTGACCTGTGTCACCTGACCTGTGTCACCTGTGTCACCTGTGTCACCTCACCTGTGTCACCTCCCCTGTGTCACCTGACCTGTGTCACCTGTGTCACCTGTGTCACCTGTGTCACCTGTGTCACCTGTGTCACCTGTGTCACCTGACCTGTGTCACCTCTGTCACCTGTGTCACCTGTGTCACCTGTGTCACCTGTGTCACCTGACCTGTGTCACCTGACAAAATGTCCCCAAATGTCCCCCAGGAGAAGGAGTCCCCGGACGGGAACAACGTGGCCTGCATCCTCACCCTGCCCCCCTACCAGAGACGGGGCTACGGCAAATTCCTCATCGCCTTCAGTGAGCGGGGGGGACCCCAAAATTGGGGAGGGGGCCCCGAAATGGGGAGGGGGCCCTTGAAATGGGGGGGGGCCGAAATGGGGGGGGGTGTCACCAAATAGGGGGGTTTTGGGGTCAGAAAGGGGGGTTTTGGGGTCAGAAAGGGGGAAATTTTAGGGGGGTGTCTGAAGAAATTGGGGGAGACCCCAAATTTGGGGAGGGGGTCCCTTGAAATGGGGAGGGGGTCCCTTGAAATGGGGGGGGGCCGAAATGGGGGGGGGTGTCACCAAATAGGGGGGTTTTGGGGTCAGAAAGGGGGGTTTTGGGGTCAGAAAGGGGGAGTTTGGGGTTGGAAAGGGGGGTTTTGAGGGGGAATCTGGGAGGGTTTCGGGGGACCCTGAATTTGGGGAGGGGGTCCTGAAATGGGGAGGGGGTTTTTGGGGTCCCTGAGGGGGTTTTTGGGGTCCCCGAGGCCGTTTTGGGGGTTCCAGGAGGTTTTTGGGGTCCCCGAGGCCGTTTTTGGGGTCCCTGAGGTTTTTTGGGGTTCCAGGAGGTTTTTGGGGTCCCCGAGGCCGTTTTTGGGGTCCCTGGGTGGGTTTTTGGGGTCCCTGGGTGGGTTTTTGGGGTCCCCGAGGCCGTTTTTGGGGTCCCCGAGGCCATTTTTGGGGTCCCCGAGGGTGTTTTTGGGGTCCTTGAGGGTGTTTTTGGGGTCCAGGGGGTTTTTGGGGTCCCTGAGGAGGTTTTTGGGGTTCCTGAGGAGGTTTTTTGGGGTCCCCGAGGCCGTTTTTGGGGTCCCCAAGGCCGTTTTTGGGGTCCCTGAGAGTGTTTTTGGGGTCCCTGAGAGTGTTTCTGGGGTCCCCGAGGCCGTTTTTGGGGTCCCTGAGGGTGTTTTTGGGGTCCCCGAGGCCGTTTTTGGGGTCCCCAAGGCCGTTTTTGGGGTCCCTGAGGGTGTTTTTGGGGTCCCCGAGGCCGTTTTTGGGGTCCCCAAGGCCGTTTTTGGGGTCCCTGAGGGTGTTTTTGGGGTCCCTGAGGCCGTTTTTGGGGTCAGGTTACGAGCTGTCCAAGCTGGAGAGCACTGGGGGTCCCTGGGGGGGTTTTTGGGGTCCCTGGAGGGGATTTTGGGGTTTTTTTGGGTTCCAGGGGGTTTTTGGGGTCCCCGAGGCCGTTTTTGGGGTCCCCGAGGCCGTTTTTGGGGTCCCCGAGGCTGTTTTTGGGGTCCCTGAGGGTGTTTTTGGGGTCCTTGAGGGTGTTTTTGGGGTCCAGGGGGTTTTTGGGGTTCCTGAGGGTGTTTTTGGGGTTCCTGAGGAGGTTTTTGGGGTCCCTGAGGAGGTTTTTGGGGTTCCTGAGGAGGTTTTTTGGGGTCCCCGAGGCCGTTTTTGGGGTCCCTGAGGAGGTTTTTGGGGTTCCTGAGGAGGTTTTTTGGGGTCCCCGAGGCCGTTTTTGGGGTCCCCAAGGCCGTTTTTGGGGTCCCCAAGGCCGTTTTTGGGGTCCCCGAGGCCGTTTTTGGGGTCCCCAAGGCCGTTTTTGGGGTCCCCGAGGCCGTTTTTGGGGTCCCCGAGGCCGTTTTTGGGGTCCCTGAGGGTGTTTTTGGGGTCCCTGAGGCCGTTTTCGGGTCCCTGAGGCCGTTTTTGGGGTCCCTGAGGCCGTTTTCGGGTCCCTGAGGCCGTTTTTGGGGTCCCCGAGGCCGTTTTTGGGGTCCCCGAGGCCGTTTTTGGGGTCCCCGAGGCCGTTTTTGGGGTCCGTGAGGGTGTTTTTGGGGTCCCCGAGGCCGTTTTTGGGGTCCCCGAGGCCGTTTTTGGGGTCCCCGAGGCCGTTTTTGGGGTCCCTGAGGCCGTTTTTGGGGTCAGGTTACGAGCTGTCCAAGCTGGAGAGCACTGGGGGTCCCTGGGGGGGTTTTTGGGGTCCCTGGAGGGGATTTTGGGGTTTTTTTGGGTTCCAGGGGGTTTTTGGGGTCCCCGAGGCCGTTTTTGGGGTCCCTGAGGCCGTTTTTGGGGTCCCCGAGGCCGTTTTTGGGGTCCCCGAGGCCGTTTTTGGGGTCCCTGAGGCCGTTTTTGGGGTCCCTGAGGCCGTTTTTGGGGTCAGGTTACGAGCTGTCCAAGCTGGAAAGCACCGTGGGGTCCCCGGAGAAGCCGCTGTCGGACCTGGGCAAGCTGAGCTACCGGAGCTACTGGTCCTGGGTGCTGCTGGAGATCCTCAGGGACTTCCGGGGAACCCTCTCCATCAAGGACCTCAGGTGGGACCAGTATAAACCAGTACAAACCAGTACAAACCAGTATAAACCAGTATAGACCAGTATAAACCAGTACAAACCAGTCCAGGGGTGCCCCCAGTAACTGGTCCTGGGTGCTGCTGGAGATCCTCAGGGACTTCCGGGGAACCCTCTCCATCAAGGACCTCAGGTGGGACCAGTACAGACCAGTATAAACCAGTACAAACCAGTACAGACCAGTATAAACCAGTATAAACCAGTATAGACCAGTACAAACCAGTCCAGGGGTGCCCCCAGTAACTGGTCCTGGGTGCTGCTGGAGATCCTCAGGGACTGCCGGGGCACCAGTAACGTCCCAGTAGCACCAGTAACGTCCCAGTAGCACCAGTAACGTCCCAGTAGCACCAGTAAAATCCCAGTATAACCAGTAAAATCCCAGTATAACCAGTAATCCCCCAGTCAGACCAGTAAAATCCCAGTATAACCAGTAATCCCCCAGTCAGACCAGTAAGCTCCCAGTAAGACCAGTAATGGGGGGTGGGGGGGGCTGTTGGACACCCCGTGACCCCTCCCAGTGCTCCCAGTATGGGACAAACGGGCTCCCAGTTCTCCCAGTATGGGACAAACGGGCTCCCAGTTCTCCCAGTATGGGACAAACGGGCTCCCAGTGCTCCCAGTATGGGACAAACAGGCTCCCAGTGCTCCCAGTATGGGACAAACGGGCTCCCAGTGCTCCCAGTGCCCCTCCCAGTGCTCCCAGTGCCCCTCCCAGTGCTCCCAGTGCCCCTCCCAGTGCTCCCAGTGACCCCAGTTCCCCAGCCAGATGACCAGTATCACCCAGCCCGACATCATCAGCCCTTCCCAGTGCTCCCAGTGCCCCTCCCAGTGCTCCCAGTGACCCCAGTTCCCCAGCCAGATGACCAGTATCACCCAGCCCGACATCATCAGCCCTTCCCAGTGCTCCCAGTGCCCCTCCCAGTGCTCCCAGTGACCCCAGTTCCCCAGCCAGATGACCAGTATCACCCAGCCCGACATCATCAGCCCTTCCCAGTGCTCCCAGTGCCCCTCCCAGTGCTCCCAGTGACCCCAGTTCCCCAGCCAGATGACCAGTATCACCCAGCCCGACATCATCAGCCCTTCCCAGTGCTCCCAGTGCCCCTCCCAGTGCTCCCAGTGACCCCAGTTCCCCAGCCAGATGACCAGTATCACCCAGCCCGACATCATCAGCCCTTCCCAGTGCTCCCAGTGCCCCTCCCAGTGCTCCCAGTGACCCCAGTTCCCCAGCCAGATGACCAGTATCACCCAGACCGACATCATCAGCCCTTCCCAGTGCTCCCAGTGCCCCTCCCAGTGCTCCCAGTGACCCCAGTTCCCCAGCCAGATGACCAGTATCACCCAGACCGACATCATCAGCCCTTCCCAGTGCTCCCAGTGCCCCTCCCAGTGCTCCCAGTGACCCCAGTTCCCCAGCCAGATGACCAGTATCACCCAGCCCGACATCATCAGCCCTTCCCAGTGCTCCCAGTGCCCCTCCCAGTGCTCCCAGTGACCCCAGTTCCCCAGCCAGATGACCAGTATCACCCAGACCGACATCATCAGCCCTTCCCAGTGCTCCCAGTGCCCCTCCCAGTGCTCCCAGTGACCCCAGTTCCCCAGCCAGATGACCAGTATCACCCAGACCGACATCATCAGCCCTTCCCAGTGCTCCCAGTGCCCCTCCCAGTGCTCCCAGTGACCCCAGTTCCCCAGCCAGATGACCAGTATCACCCAGACCGACATCATCAGCCCTTCCCAGTGCTCCCAGTGCCCCTCCCAGTGCTCCCAGTGACCCCAGTTCCCCAGCCAGATGACCAGTATCACCCAGACCGACATCATCAGCCCTTCCCAGTGCTCCCAGTGCCCCTCCCAGTGCTCCCAGTGACCCCAGTTCCCCAGCCAGATGACCAGTATCACCCAGCCCGACATCATCAGCCCTTCCCAGTGCTCCCAGTGCCCCTCCCAGTGCTCCCAGTGACCCCAGTTCCCCAGCCAGATGACCAGTATCACCCAGACCGACATCATCAGCCCTTCCCAGTGCTCCCAGTGCCCCTCCCAGTGCTCCCAGTGACCCCAGTTCCCCAGCCAGATGACCAGTATCACCCAGACCGACATCATCAGCCCTTCCCAGTGCTCCCAGTGCCCCTCCCAGTGCTCCCAGTGACCCCAGTTCCCCAGCCAGATGACCAGTATCACCCAGACCGACATCATCAGCCCTTCCCAGTGCTCCCAGTGCCCCTCCCAGTGCTCCCAGTGACCCCAGTTCCCCAGCCAGATGACCAGTATCACCCAGCCCGACATCATCAGCCCTTCCCAGTGCTCCCAGTGCCCCTCCCAGTGCTCCCAGTGACCCCAGTTCCCCAGCCAGATGACCAGTATCACCCAGCCCGACATCATCAGCCCTTCCCAGTGCTCCCAGTGCCCCTCCCAGTGCTCCCAGTGACCCCAGTTCCCCAGCCAGATGACCAGTATCACCCAGCCCGACATCATCAGCCCTTCCCAGTGCTCCCAGTGCCCCTCCCAGTGCTCCCAGTGACCCCAGTTCCCCAGCCAGATGACCAGTATCACCCAGACCGACATCATCAGCCCTTCCCAGTGCTCCCAGTGCCCCTCCCAGTGCTCCCAGTGACCCCAGTTCCCCAGCCAGATGACCAGTATCACCCAGCCCGACATCATCAGCCCTTCCCAGTGCTCCCAGTGCCCCTCCCAGTGCTCCCAGTGACCCCAGTTCCCCAGCCAGATGACCAGTATCACCCAGCCCGACATCATCAGCCCTTCCCAGTGCTCCCAGTGCCCCTCCCAGTGCTCCCAGTGACCCCAGTTCCCCAGCCAGATGACCAGTATCACCCAGACCGACATCATCAGCCCCTCCCAGTGCTCCCAGTGCCCCTCCCAGTGCTCCCAGTGACCCCAGTTCCCCAGCCAGATGACCAGTATCACCCAGACCGACATCATCAGCCCTTCCCAGTGCTCCCAGTGCCCCTCCCAGTGCTCCCAGTGACCCCAGTTCCCCAGCCAGATGACCAGTATCACCCAGCCCGACATCATCAGCCCTTCCCAGTGCTCCCAGTGCCCCTCCCAGTGCTCCCAGTGACCCCAGTTCCCCAGCCAGATGACCAGTATCACCCAGCCCGACATCATCAGCCCTTCCCAGTGCTCCCAGTGCCCCTCCCAGTGCTCCCAGTGACCCCAGTTCCCCAGCCAGATGACCAGTATCACCCAGCCCGACATCATCAGCCCTTCCCAGTGCTCCCAGTGCCCCTCCCAGTGCTCCCAGTGACCCCAGTTCCCCAGCCAGATGACCAGTATCACCCAGACCGACATCATCAGCCCTTCCCAGTGCTCCCAGTGCCCCTCCCAGTGCTCCCAGTGACCCCAGTTCCCCAGCCAGATGACCAGTATCACCCAGCCCGACATCATCAGCCCTTCCCAGTGCTCCCAGTGCCCCTCCCAGTGCTCCCAGTGACCCCAGTTCCCCAGCCAGATGACCAGTATCACCCAGACCGACATCATCAGCACGCTGCAGTCTCTCAACATGGTCAAGTACTGGAAGGGCCAGCACGTCATCTGCGTCACCCCCAAACTGGTGGAGGAGCACCTCAAGAGCGCCCAGTACAAGAAACCCCCCATCACAGGTGGGTGTTGGGACCCCTTAATTAATTATTAATTAATTAATTATTAATTAATCAATTAATTATTAATTAATTATTTATTATTAATTATTATAATAATAATTATAATTATAATATTTAAATATAATTATAATTATTTTATAATTCTTTAAATTTATAAAATTTATAAATTTGTAAATTTATAAATTTATGAATTTATACATTAAATTATAATTATTATATGAATATATAAATAATAATTATAATTATTTTAATTGTTAATTTATAAATTATTGATTAATAATTAATTAATTATTGAATTTATTATTACTTAATGATTTAAGTTATTATTACTTAATTAATAATTGCTTAATTAATTAATAATTAATATTAACGAGTTATTATACGTAAACTGTAAGAATTATTATCGTAATATTCTATAATATGCATATAATGTGTAATTAACCCCTTCAATGACCCCCCCTTACCAAACCCCCCCCAATTAACCCCTTTAACCACTTCCCTCTTAATTACCCCCCTAATTAACCCTGTTAGGGCTTAATTACCCCCCTAATTAACCCTTAATTAACCCCCCTAATTAACGCTGTTAATGCCCCCCCACCACAACAACCCCTCCCCAAATTAACCCCTTCAATGACCCCCCCCTTACCAAACCCCCCCCAATTAACCCCTTTAACGACCCCCCCTTAATTACACCCCTAATTAACTTTCATGCCCCCCCTAATTAGCCATTAATTAGCCATTAATTAGCCGTTAATTGCCCCCCCCAGTGGACTCCATCTGCCTGCGCTGGGCCCCCCCGAAGCACAAACAGGCCAAGGTGGCCAAGAAGTGAATTTTGGGGAGGGGTCTCCAGCCCCTCCCCCCCCTCCTCACCCACCCTGGGACCCCCAGACCCCCCCACCCCAAAATTTGGGGGGTCCTGGGACTCCCCCACCCCAAAATTTGGGGGGTCCTGGGACTCCCCCCCCTCAAATTTGGGGGTCCTGGGACTCCCCACCCCAAAATTTGGGGGTCCCGGGACTCCCCCACCCCAAAATTTGGGGGGTCCTGGGACTCCCCCCCCTCAAAATTTGGGGGTCTTTGTGTCCCCCTCCTCAAATTTGGGGGTCCTGGGACTCCCCCACCCCAAAATTTGGGGGGTCCTGGGACTCCCCCCCCTCAAAATTTGGGGGTCTTTGTGTCCCCCTCCTCAAATTTGGGGGGTCCTGGGACTCCCCCACCCCAAAATTTGGGGGGTCCTGGGACTCCCCCCCCTCAAAATTTGGGGGTCCTGGGACTCCCCCACCCCAAAATTTGGGGGGTCCTGGGACTCCCCCCCCTCAAAATTTGGGGGTCCTGGGACTCCCCCACCCCAAAATTTGGGGGTCCTGGGACTCCCCCCCCTCAAAATTTGGGGGTCCTGGGACTCCCCCACCCCAAAATTTGGGGGTCCTGGGACTCCCCCCCCTCAAATTTGGGGGGTCCTGGGACTCCCCCACCCCAAAATTTGGGGGGTCCAGGGACTCCCCCCCCTCAAATTTGGGGGTCCTGGGACTCCCCCCCCTCAAAATTTGGGGGTCCTGGGACTCCCCCACCCCAAAATTTGGGGGGTCCAGGGACTCCCCCCCCTCAAAATTTGGGGGGTCCTGGGACTCCCCCACCCCAAAATTTGGGGGTCCTGGGACTCCCCCCCCCTCAAATTTGGGGGGTCCTTGGACCCTCCCCCCCATTCCCAGTTTTTTGGGGGTCTTTGTGTCCCCCCCCTCAAATTTGGGGGGTCCTGGGACTCCCCTCCTCAAAATTTGGGGGTCTTTGTGTCCCCCCTCCTCAAAATTTGGGGGTCTTGGGACTCCCCCTCCTCAAAATTTGGGGGGTCCTGGGACCCTCCCCCCCATTCCCAGTTTTTTGGGGGGGGGGTCTCTTTGTGTCCCCCCCCTCAAAATTTGGGGGGTCCTGGGACTCCCCCCCCTCAAAATTTGGGGGGTCCTGGGACTCCCCCCCCTCAAAATTTGGGGGTCTTGGGACTCCCCCCCCCCTCCAAGTTTTGGGGGTCTTTGTGTTCCCCCCCTCAAATTTGGGGGGTCCTTGGACCCTCCCCCCCATTCCCAGTTTTTTGGGGGTCTTTGTGTCCCCCCCCTCAAATTTGGGGGGTCCTGGGACCCTCCCCCCCATTCCCAGTTTTTTGGGGGGGGGGTCTCTTTGTGTCCCCCCCCTCAAAATTTGGGGGGTCCTGGGACTCCCCCCCCCAGTTTTGGGGGTCTCTTTGTTTCCCCCCCCTCAAAATTTGGGGGGTCCCGACCCCAATAAAGGCGGAAGTTGCAAGGGGGGTGCTCAGAGTGTTTATTTTTGGGGGGCTGGGGGCGTTTTTGGGGGGTCCTTGGGGGGGTCCCGAGTGTTTGGGGGTCTCAGGGGCCAGTTTGGGGTGCCGAGGTCCATTTTTGGGGTGCCAGGATCCATTTTTGGGGTCCCACCACCCATTTTTGGGGGTCCCACGAGTCACTTTTGGGGTCTCAGGAGGCATTTTGGGGTGCCAGGATCCATTTTTGGGGTCCCACCACCCATTTTGGGGGTCCCACGAGTCACTTTTGGGGTCTCAGGAGTCATTTTGGGGTCCCACCATCCATTTTTGGGGATCCCACAAGCCGGTTTTGGGGTCCCACCACCCATTTTGGGGTCTCAGGAGTCATTTTGGGGTCCCACCACCCATTTTGGGGTCTCAGGAGTCATTTTGGGGTCCCACCACCCATTTTGGGGTCTCAGGAGTCATTTTGGGGTGCAAGGACCCATTTTTGGGGTCTCGGGAGGTTCCCACGAGTCACTTTTGGGGTCTCAGGTGCCAGTTTGGGGTGCCAGGACCCATTTTTGAGGGTCCCACCACCCCTTTTGGGGGTCCCACGAGTCACTTTTGGGGTCCCAAGACCCCATTTTGGGATCCCAACCCCCATTTTCGGGGATCCCAACCCCCATTTCGGGGGTCCCAACCCCCATTTTGGGATCCCAACCCCCATTTCGGGGGTCCCAACCCCCATTTCGAGGTCCCAACCCCCATTTTCGGGGGTCCCACCGCCCATTTTGGGATCCCCAACCCCCATTTTGGGGTCCCAACCCCATTTTGGGATCCCAACCCCCCTTTTTGACATCCCACCCCCCATTTTCGGGGGTCCCAACCCCCATTTTGGGGTTCCCAACCCCCCTTTTTGACATCCCAACCCCCCATTTTGGGATCCCAACCCCCATTTCGGGGGTCCCAAAACCCCTTTTTGACATCCCAACCCCCATTTCGGGGGTCCCAACCCCCATTTTGGGATCCCAACCCCCATTTTTGGGGTTCCCAACCCCCCTTTTTGGGATCCTAACCCCCATTTTTGGGGTCCCAACCCCATTTTGGGATCCCAACCCCCCTTTTGACATCCCAACCCCCATTTCGGGGGTCCCAACCCCCATTTTGGGATCCCAACCCCCATTTTGACATCCCAACCCCCATTTTCGGGGTTCCCAACCCCCCTTTTTGACATCCCAACCCCCATTTCGGGGGTCCCAACCCCCATTTTGGGATCCCAACCCCCATTTTGACATCCCACCCCCCATTTTGGGATCCCAACCCCCCTTTTTGACATCCCAACCCCCCTTCTCGGGGTTCCCAACCCCCATTTTGGGATCCCAACCCCCATTTTGACATCCCAACCCCCATTTCGGGGGTCCCAACCCCCATTTTGGGATCCCAACCCCCCTTTTGACATCCCAACCCCCATTTTCGGGGTTCCCAACCCCCCTTTTTGACATCCCAACCCCCATTTCGGGGGTCCCAAGACCCCATTTTGGGATCCCACCCCCCATTTTCGGGGTTCCCACCCCCCAATTTTGGGGGTCTCACCCCCCCCCCACCATCACCACCATCACCACCACCACCACCACCCCCCCCCAAATCCGGGGGTCCCTGGGGGTCCCCACCCCCCCCCCCGCCACCCCTCCCCCCCCCTCGGGGGGCAGTGGGCGTGGCCAGGCGGGGTTTGGGGGGGGGTCCCACCCCTGGCAGGGATCCTCGGGGGGGGGAGGGGTTTTTGGGGAGGGGGGAGGGGCGGGGGGGAGCCTGAGGGGGGCGTCGGGGACGGTGCCGAGGATCCAAAGGGCGTGGGGGGCGACCCCCGTGTAGACCCCCGGCAGTCCCGGCTGCCCACACGAGGGACCCCAACTCACCACGCCCGCCAGGAGCCACGAGCCACCCATCAGACAGGACAGGGGGCCACCAGAGTCACCCTGGGGGGACACAGAGGGGACAACAATCACACAGGGGACATGAGACACCCATCAGACAGGACAGGGGGCCACCAGAGTCACCCTGGGGGGACAGAGGGGACAACAATCACACAGGAGCCACGAGCCACCCATCAGACAGGACAGGGGGCCACCAGAGTCACCCTGGGGGGACAGAGGGGACAACAATCACACAGGGGCCACCAGTCACCCATCAGACAGGACAGGGGGCCACCAGAGTCACCCTGGGGGGACAGAGGGGACAACAATCACACAGGAGCCACGAGCCACCCATCAGACAGGACAGGGGGCCACCAGAGTCACCCTGGGGGGACAGAGGGGACAACAATCACACAGGGGACATGAGACACCCATCAGACAGGACAGGGGGCCACCAGAGTCACCCTGGGGGGGGACAGAGGGGACAACAATCACACAGGGGACATGAGACACCCATCAGACAGGACAGGGGGCCACCAGAGTCACCCTGGGGGGACAGAGGGGACAACAATCACACAGGAGCCACGAGCCACCCATCAGACAGGACAGGGGGCCACCAGAGTCACCCTGGGGGGACAGAGGGGACAACAATCACACAGGGGACATGAGACACCCATCAGACAGGACAGGGGGCCACCAGAGTCACCTTGGGGGGACAGAGGGGACAACAATCACACAGGGGACATGAGACACCCATCAGACAGGACAGGGGGCCACCAGAGTCACCCTGGGGGGGGACAGAGGGGACAACAATCACACAGGGGACATGAGACACCCATCAGACAGGACAGGGGGCCACCAGAGTCACCCTGGGGGGACAGAGGGGACAACAATCACACAGGGGACATGAGACACCCATCAGACAGGACAGGGGGCCACCAGAGTCACCCTGAGGGGACAGAGGGGACACCAGAGTCACCCTGGGGGGACAGGGGGCCACCAGAGTCACCCTGGGGGGACAGAGGGGACAACAATCACACAGGAGCCACCAGTCACCCATCAGACAGGACAGGGGGCCACCAGAGTCACCCTGGGGGGACAGAGGGGACAACAATCACACAGGAGCCACCAGTCACCCATCAGACAGGACAGGGGGCCACCAGAGTCACCCTGAGGGGACAGAGGGGACAACAATCACACAGGGGACATGAGACACCCATCAGACAGGACAGGGGGCCACCAGAGTCACCCTGGGGGGACAGAGGGGACAACAATCACACAGGAGCCACGAGCCACCCATCAGACAGGACAGGGGGCCACCAGAGTCACCCTGGGGGGACAGAGGGGACAACAATCACACAGGGGACATGAGACACCCATCAGACAGGACAGGGGGCCACCAGAGTCACCCTGGGGGGACAGAGGGGACAACAATCACACAGGGGACATGAGACACCCATCAGACAGGACAGGGGGCCACCAGAGTCACCCTGGGGGGACAGAGGGGACAACAATCACACAGGGGACATGAGACACCCATCAGACAGGACAGGGGGCCACCAGAGTCACCCTGGGGGGACAGAGGGGACACCAGAGTCACCCTGGGGGGACAACAATCACACAGGAACCACCAGTCACCCATCAGACACGAGAGGGGGCCACCAGAGTCACCCTGGGGGGACAGAGGGGCCACCAGAGTCACCCTGGGGGGACACAGAGGGGACAACAATCACACAGGAGCCACGAGCCACCCATCAGACAGGACAGGGGGCCACCAGAGTCACCCTGGGGGGACAGAGGGGACAACAATCACACAGGGGACACGAGACACCCATCAGACAGGACAGGGGGCCACCAGAGTCACCCTGGGGGGACAGAGGGGACAACAATCACACAGGGGACATGAGACACCCATCAGACAGGACAGGGGGCCACCAGAGTCACCCTGAGGGGACAGAGGGGACAACAATCACACAGGAGCCACGAGCCACCCATCAGACAGGACAGGGGGCCACCAGAGTCACCCTGGGGGGACAGAGGGGACAACAATCACACAGGGGACATGAGACACCCATCAGACACGAGAGGGGGCCACCAGAGTCACCCTGGGGGGACAGAGGGGACAACAATCACACAGGGGACATGAGACACCCATCAGACAGGACAGGGGGCCACCAGAGTCACCCTGGGGGGGGACAGAGGGGACAACAATCACACAGGGGACATGAGACACCCATCAGACAGGACAGGGGGCCACCAGAGTCACCCTGGGGGGACAGAGGGGACAACAATCACACAGGGGACATGAGACACCCATCAGACAGGACAGGGGGCCACCAGAGTCACCCTGGGGGGACAGAGGGGACAACAATCACACAGGAGCCACGAGCCACCCATCAGACAGGACAGGGGGCCACCAGAGTCACCCTGGGGGGACAGAGGGGCCACCAGAGTCACCCTGGGGGGACAGAGGGGACAACAATCACACAGGAGCCACGAGCCACCCATCAGACAGGACAGGGGGCCACCAGAGTCACCCTGGGGGGACAGAGGGGACAACAATCACACAGGGGACATGAGACACCCATCAGACAGGACAGGGGGCCACCAGAGTCACCCTGAGGGGACAGAGGGGACACCAGAGTCACCCTGGGGGGACAGAGGGGACAACAATCACACAGGAGCCACGAGCCACCCATCAGACAGGACAGGGGGCCACCAGAGTCACCCTGGGGGGACAGAGGGGACACCAGAGTCACCCTGGGGGGACAGAGGGGACAACAATCACACAGGGGACACCAGTCACCCATCAGACAGGACAGGGGGCCACCAGAGTCACCCTGGGGGGACAGAGGGGACAACAATCACACAGGGGACATGAGACACCCATCAGACAGGACAGGGGGCCACCAGAGTCACCCTGGGGGGACAGAGGGGACACCAGAGTCACCCTGGGGGGACAGGGGGCCACCAGAGTCACCCTGGGGGGACAGAGGGGACAACAATCACACAGGAGCCACCAGTCACCCATCAGACAGGACAGGGGGCCACCAGAGTCACCCTGGGGGGACAGAGGGGACACCAGAGTCACCCTGGGGGGACAACAATCACACAGGAACCACCAGTCACCCATCAGACAGGACAGGGGGCCACCAGAGTCACCCTGGGGGGACAGAGGGGACAACAATCACACAGGGGACATGAGACACCCATCAGACAGGACAGGGGGCCACCAGAGTCACCCTGAGGGGACAGAGGGGACAACAATCACACAGGGGACATGAGACACCCATCAGACAGGACAGGGGGCCACCAGAGTCACCCTGAGGGGACAGAGGGGACACCAGAGTCACCCTGGGGGGACAGAGGGGACAACAATCACACAGGAGCCACCAGTCACCCATCAGACAGGACAGGGGGCCACCAGAGTCACCCTGGGGGGACAGAGGGGACAACAATCACACAGGGGACACCAGTCACCCATCAGACAGGACAGGGGGCCACCAGAGTCACCCTGGGGGGACAGAGGGGACACCAGAGTCACCCTGGGGGGACAACAATCACACAGGAACCACCAGTCACCCATCAGACAGGACAGGGGGCCACCAGAGTCACCCTGGGGGGACAGAGGGGACAACAATCACACAGGGGACACCAGTCACCCATCAGACAGGACAGGGGGCCACCAGAGTCACCCTGGGGGGACAGAGGGGACAACAATCACACAGGGGACATGAGACACCCATCAGACAGGACAGGGGGCCACCAGAGTCACCCTGGGGGGACAGAGGGGACACCAGAGTCACCCTGGGGGGACAGAGGGGACACCAGAGTCACCCTGGGGGGACAACAATCACACAGGGGCCACGAGCCACCCATCAGACAGGACAGGGGGCCACCAGAGTCACCCTGGGGGGACAGAGGGGACACAGAGGGGACAGGAGTGCCAGAAGGCGACAAGAGGTGCCAGGCTGTGCCAGGGGGGTGACAGAAGGTGACAGAAGGTGCCAGAAGGTGACAAAGGGGTGACAGGGGGTGCCAGAAGGTGCCAGGCTGTGCCAGAAGGTGCCAGAAGGTGCCAGAGGGTGCCAGTCAGTGCCAGGGGGGTGACAGAAGGTGACAGAAGGTGCCAGTCTGTGCCAGAGGGTGCCAGTCAGTGCCAGGGGGGTGCCAGAAGGTGCCAGCCAGTGCCAGGGGGGTGACAGAAGGTGCCAGAAGGTTCCAGAGGGTGCCAGAAGGTGCCAGAAGGTGCCAGTCTGTGACAGTCAGTGCCAGGGGGGTGACAGAAGGCGACAGAAGGTGACAGAAGGTGCCAGAAGGTGACAAAGGGGTGACAGAAGGTTCCAGAAGGTGCCAGTGTGTGCCAGGGCCGTGTCCCCACCTGGCAGGCGTCGCGCTGTCCCCGTGGGAAGCCGGCACAGAGCGTGTCCCCCGCGGGTGTCCCCATGCCATCCTGGCTGTCCCCCGCGGGTGTCCCCGTGCCATCCTGGCTGTCCCCGGTGCCAGCTCGCTGGTACAGGCAGTGACAGTGGCCCCGGCTCAGCAGGGGCACCTCCAGCTGCTGCAGCGTCTTGGGGGGTGGCAGTGGCACTGCGGGGACACCAGGGTGTCACACGGGGGGCCACCGTGTGCCCAGTGCCACCCTCAGTGTGCCCAGTGTGCCCAGTGTGCCCAGTGTGCCCAGTGCCACCCTCAGTGTGCCCAGTGCCACCCTCAGTGTGCCCAGTGTCACCCCCAGTGTGCCCAGTGTGCCCAGTGCCACCCTCAGTGTGCCCAGTGTCACCCCCAGTGTGCCCAGTGTGCCCAGTGCCACCCTCAGTGTGCCCAGGGCCATCCCAGTGTCCCCAGTGCCACCCTCAGTGTGCCCAGTGTGCCCAGTGTGCCCAGTGTGCCCAATGTCCCCAGAGCCACCCCAGTGTCCCCAGTGTGCCCAGTGTGCCCAGTGCCACCCTCAGTGTGCCCAGTGTCACCCCCAGTGTGCCCAGTGTGCCCAGTGCCACCCTCAGTGTGCCCAGTGTCACCCTCAGTGTCCCCAGTGTGCCCAGTGTGCCCAGTGTGCCCAGTGTGCCCAATGTCCCCAGAGCCACCCCAGTGTCCCCAGTGTGCCCAGTGTGCCCAGTGCCACCCTCAGTGTGCCCAGTGTCACCCTCAGTGTGCCCAGTGTGCCCAATGTCCCCAGAGCCACCCCAGTGTCCCCAGTGTGCCCAGTGTGCCCAGTGCCACCCTCAGTGTGCCCAGGGCCACCCTCAGTGTGCCCAGTGTGCCCAGTGTCACCCTCAGTGTGCCCAGGGCCATCCCAGTGTGCCCAGTGTCACCCTCAGTGTGCCCAGTGTGCCCAGTGTCACCCTCAGTGTGCCCAGGGCCATCCCAGTGTGCCCAGTGTGCCCAGTGTCACCCTCAGTGTGCCCCCTCGTGTCCCTAATGTCCCCAGTGTCCCCAATGTCCTCAGAGACATCCCAGTGTCCCCAGTGTCACCCTCAGTGTCCCCAGGGCCATCCCAGTGTGCCCAGTGCCACCCCAGTGTCCCCAGGGCCATCCCAGTGTGCCCAGTGTCACCCTCAGTGTGCCCAGTGTCACCCTCAGTGTGCCCAGGGCCATCCCAGTGTGCCCAGTGCCACCCCAGTGTCCCCAGGGCCATCCCAGTGTGCCCAGTGTCACCCTCAGTGTCCCCAGTGTCACCCTCAGTGTCCCCAGGGCCATCCCAGTGTGCCCAGTGCCACCCCAGTGTCCCCAGGGCCATCCCAGTGTGCCCAGTGTCACCCTCAGTGTGCCCAGTGTCACCCTCAGTGTGCCCAGGGCCATCCCAGTGTGCCCAGTGCCACCCCAGTGTCCCCAGTGTCACCCTCAGTGTCCCCAGGGCCATCCCAGTGTGCCCAGTGCCACCCCAGTGTCCCCAGTGTCACCCTCAGTGTCCCCAGGGCCATCCCAGTGTCCCCAGTGTCACCCTCAGTGTCCCCAGGGCCATCCCAGTGTGCCCAGTGCCACCCCAGTGTCCCCAGTGTCACCCTCAGTGTCCCCAGGGCCATCCCAGTGTGCCCAGTGTCACCCTCAGTGTGCCCAGTGTCACCCTCAGTGTGCCCAGGGCCATCCCAGTGTGCCCAGTGCCACCCCAGTGTCCCCAGGGCCATCCCAGTGTGCCCAGTGCCACCCTCAGTGTCCCCAGGGCCATCCCAGTGTGCCCAGTGCCACCCTCAGTGTCCCCAGGGCCATCCCAGTGTCCCCAGTGTCACCCTCAGTGTCCCCAGGGCCATCCCAGTGTGCCCAGTGCCACCCCAGTGTCCCCAGTGTCACCCCCAGTGTCCCCAGGGCCATCCCAGTGTGCCCAGTGTGCCCAGTGTCCCCAGTGTGCCCAGTGTCACCCTCAGTGTGCCCAGTGCCACCCCAATGTCCCCAGTGTCCCCAGTGTCCCCAATGTCCCCAATGTCCCCAATCCCCCTGACTGTCCCCAGTGTCCCCAGTGTCCCCAGTGTCCCCAGTGTCCCCAGTGTCCCCAATGTCCCCAGTGTCCCCAATGTCCCCAGTGTCCCCAGTGTCCCCAGTGTCCCCAATGTCCCCAGTGTCCCCAGTGTCCCCAGTGTCCCCAATGTCCCCAATGTCCCCAGTGTCCCCAGTGTCCCCAGTGTCCCCAGTGTCCCCAATGTCCCCAGTGTCCCCAGTGTCCCCAATGTCCCCAATGTCCCCAGTGTCCCCAGTGTCCCCAGTGTCCCCAATGTCCCCAATGTCCCCAGTGTCCCCAGTGTCCCCAATGTCCCCAGTGTCCCCAGTGTCCCCAATGTCCCCAGTGTCCCCAGTGTCCCCAATGTCCCCAATGTCCCCAATGTCCCCAATGTCCCCAGTGTCCCCAGTGTCCCCAATGTCCCCAGTGTCCCCAGTGTCCCCAATGTCCCCAGTGTCCCCAATCCCCCTGACTGTCCCCAGTGTCCCCAATGTCCCCAATGTCCCCAGTGTCCCCAATGTCCCCAGTGTCCCCAGTGTCCCCAGTGTCCCCAATGTCCCCAATGTCCCCAGTGTCCCCAGTGTCCCCAGTGTCCCCAATGTCCCCAGTGTCCCCAATGTCCCCAATGTCCCCAAATGTCCCCAATGTCCCCAGTGTCCCCAATGTCCCCAATGTCCCCAATGTCCCCAAATGTCCCCAATGTCCCCAATGTCCCCAGTGTCCCCAGTGTCCCCAGTGTCCCCAATGTCCCCAGTGTCCCCAGTGTCCCCTGGATGTCCCAATGTCCCTCAGTGTCCCCAGTGTCCCCAGTGTCCCCAGTGTCCCCAATGTCCCAGTGTCCCCCATGTCCCCAGTGTCCCAATGTCCCCAAATGTCCCCATGTCCCCAATGTCCCCATGCCCATGTCCCTCCAGTGTCCCCAATGTCCCCAGTGTCCCCAGTGTCCCCAAGTGTCCCCAGTGTCCCCATGTCCCAATGTCCCCAAGTGTCCCCCAATGTCCCAGTGTCCCCAGTGTCCCCAGTGTCCCCATGTCCCCAATGTCCCCAATGTCCCCAATGTCCCCAATCCCCCAATGTCCCCCAATGTCCCCAATGTCCCCATTGTCCCCAGTGTCCCCCCAGTGTCCCCAGTGTCCCCAATGT
This sequence comes from Pyrocephalus nanus, assembly GCA_038380795.1. Classification (NCBI taxonomy): domain Eukaryota; kingdom Metazoa; phylum Chordata; class Aves; order Passeriformes; family Tyrannidae; genus Pyrocephalus; species Pyrocephalus nanus. The sequence goes on from JAWZSU010000102.1 coordinate 46,121, forward strand.
CCCCAATGTCCCCAGTGTCCCCAATGTCCCCAGTGTCCCCAATGTCCCCAGTGTCCCCAATGTCCCCAATGTCCCCAGTGTCCCCAATGTCCCCAGTGTCCCCAGTGTCCCCAAGTGTCCCCAGTGTCCCCCAATGTCCCCAATGTCCCCAGTGTCCCCAGTGTCCCCAATCCCCTGACTGTCCCCAGTGTCCCCAGTGTCCCCAGTGTCCCCAGTGTCCCCAATGTCCCCAGTGTCCCCAGTGTCCCCAATGTCCCCAGTGTCCCCAATCCCCCTGTCCCCAGTGTCCCCAGTGTCCCCAGTCTGTCCCCAGTGTCCCCATGTCCCAATGTCCCCAGTGTCCCCAGTGTCCCCAGTGTCCCCATGTCCCCAGTGTCCCCAATGTCCCCAATGTCCCCAGTGTCCCCAATGTCTCCAATGTCCCAGTGTCCCCAATGTCCCCAATGTCCCCAATGTCCCAATGTCCCCAATGTCCCCAATGTCCCCAATGTCCCCAATGTCCCCAATGTCCCCAATGTCCCCAATGTCCCCAATGTCCAGTCCCAATGTCCCCAATGTCCCCTGCCCAATGTCCCCAATGTCCCCAGTGTCCCCAATGTCCCCAGTGTCCCCAGTGTCCCCAATGTCACCCCAATGTCCCCAGTGTCCCCAGTGTCCCCAGTGTCCCCAGTGTCCCCAATGTCCCCAGTGTCCCCAGTGTCCCCAAGTGTCCCCAGTGTCCCCGGTGTCCCCGGTGTCCCCAATGTCCCCAGTGTCCCGTCCCAGTGTCCCCAGTGTCCCCAATGTCCCCAATGATGTCCCCAATGTCCCCATGTCCCCAGTGTCCCCAGTGTCCCCAATGTCCCCAATGTCCCCAATGTCCCCAATCCCCTGACTGTCCCCAGTGTCCCCAATGTCCCCAATGTCCCCAATGTCCCCAGTGTCCCCAGTGTCCCCAGTGTCCCCAATGTCCCAGTGTCCCCAATGTCCCCAATGTCCCAATGTCCCCAATGTCCCCAATGTCCCCTGTGTCCCCAATGTCCCCAATGTCCCCAATGTCCCCAATGTCCCCAATGTCCCCAATGTCCCCAATGTCCCCAATGTCCCCATGTCCCCAATGTCCCCAATGTCCCCAGTGTCCCCAATGTCCCCATGTCCCCAATGTCCCCAATGTCCCCAATGTCCCCAGTGTCCCCGGTGTCCCCGGTGTCCCCAATGTCCCCAGTGTCCCCAGTGTCCCCAGTGTCCCCAGTGTCCCCAATGTCCCCAATGTCCCCAGTGTCCCCAGTGTCCCCAATGTCCCCAATGTCCCCAATGTCCCCAATGTCCCCAGTGTCCCCAGTGTCCCCAATGTCCCCAGTGTCCCCAATGTCCCCAATGTCCCCAATGTCCCCAGTGTCCCCGGTGTCCCCGGT